>JACATO010001068.1:0-298527 GCA_018389105.1 Nautilus pompilius
TTTACCTAATCACCCACTGATCTTCACATCCAGCCATCACATTAATATTCCGAATACTGGTCAGTGCCCGTAGACTTCCTCGGATTTATTTGCATCTGTAGCATCCCCACTTTGAAAAACTGCGCCCGTGGTATATCTTGGTACCTTCCATTGCTAACATTTCGTAGTATCGAGTATAATGGCTCTGTTGTTAATTAATTCAGTCTATAAAATTTGAAACAAGAAGGGAGTCCCTTCTCTGCCTGTTGACATCAGCCATATTCAGGAAGGTTAACGTTAGATTGTCCTCCCTGGTCTGCTGTCTTCTCCCTCGTTAGTCTGAAATAATTAACTTTTTCTGAAAAGAATACGACGGCCGTTTTCCTGACAGTCTTGCATACTTGAACAGATACTTAGTGTTGATTGATATTTACATATCTAGATGCAAATACCGGTTAATTTGACATCTTGACATCTAATCTTTAGAAGTTGACGCCATTAATTGTTTAGAAGAGAATAAATAAGAGTAATTTATAATCAGCTTTCCATCACTTTGAGTATTTTTGTCCTCAAGAGACGGAGTTTGACCTCCTTAGAAATCCAGTTTGCCCACGGAGCAGAGGCTTTTGTATACATACTTTGTTGTGAGATACCTTGTTACCAGAAATTGGTTCCGGTAACAAATATCCACAGGTATTGTAGTATACAGGTAGACACCGGGATGGCAACTGACATTTTGCACCGGCAGTCATCGCCTGTAGCTGCTGACATCTTAGACATAACAGCTTTAACTGCCGTCCCTGCGTCTGTAAGTTCGTCCAACTCTGCGTTTGCGACCATTTGAATTTCCGCGTTCGTAAATCACGTGACTGATGTCGTCACTCCTCCATTCGTAACTCACCACCGTCTCCCGTGATGTTCCGTCTATTAATTAACATCTGTCGATTTTGACAGAACTTGTTTGTATCTTACAGCCTCCATGTAATGGCAATAAAAACATCACCCCCTATCCTTTGCAGCTAATGGCTCTCCCCCCTTAATAATCCGGCCTACTACCAGTGCAGCAGTTAGTCCCTTCGTCCACGTCATTTACTCAGGTAGGGTTAATGGTGGATTTACCTGTCTGTTCTTCTCTTTCCCCTTCGTGTGATCCGAGTCGATCACTGAGCCTGGAATGTATACGAGGTCCGTATTCTGTAAAACGGTAATTAGTTTAAATCGTTTTTCCCCACCTGAGATGTAAATTGAGGTTACCATAGAGACCGAGCACATCAGGATGTTTGGAGCTGGTAAATAGGAAAACTTTGGTATTCGGCCGGAATCCGGGGGTCGGCCTCAGGATCTCTCCAAGATGGCGATCCGCAGTTAATCGGCCCTGAATAAGAGGGGAAAACCTACGGTACTCGGGAGGTAAGGGAGCGTTCATTTTCTGGGGTACGAAATCTTCAGGCCTCTCCTCGTTCAACAGTAAATCTGGTGACAATTCCTTATACGCTCTATGTTCTCACACTCGGAAAATCTCCAATGATTCCGAGCCCCATAAGGCTACATTCGTCTGGGACCCGAGAGAATAGTGGTGGGGAGACGTTGTATCCCGCCCACGATCTCTGACCAATCATCTTCGGCCGATACGCAGACTTATCTCCCCTGGACGTGCGGTAGTGCTGCCAATATGGACCCATCACCTCCGTAACTGAAGTCTGACAGGAAATAAAAATTTACTACCTTATATCTGTTATAGTCGAACTGTTGGCTTTATTAATGGCAATAATTTGTAATATCAGTTCAACATTTTTGGGTTACAATCTTGTAGGGGAGACGGAGGACTTTTGGATTCCTCTACCGATATTTCTCAAATAACATTGGAATAGCAGTAACTGTCAGCCATTCTTATCTGGTGAATCAGCTTCTAGTGTTTAAGCTGATAAAAGAATCTGCCTTTCATTACCACATTAATGAAGTATCGGTTATTTTCAGTTTGTTTTCTCTTTAGCTGTTATATCTTCGAACCCGAATGGAGAACGACTTTCATTTATTCGATATATCCGTTTACCTGTAGCAATGTGTGTACCTGGGTCGGCTGCTCCTTCAAGAAAACTCGTAGGTAATGCACCTGTACAGATAGCGTTGCCCGGGATAATCTTTTTTTAGTTCACCAAAGATTTGTCATAAAACCGGAAATTTATTTTGTCGGGAATGGTGCCATTCATTTGGTAGACGTCTGCCTACAGTTAAAACACTCTCTATTATAACTGACGACTGTCCAGTATAAGGCCCTAATTATTGGCTAATATGGACCGATAGTTTTACACATTAAAAACGACACCAGTTGATGGGACGCTTTCCCTTTTAAATTAGGCTAACTTCTAGGATAAGTACTACAACTAAAAACTGAAGAGATTTACAATCTACACAGGAAGGCGGCATCATGGTGATCTAGACTTAAGCTCAATTCAACGACGTCCATGTTTGAAAATGATGCTTAGCATAACAGCGAAATTTAAATTTATTTTGAAATAACACACCAGAACAATAATATCATAGAAGCCAAGCCATATATACATATACACCAGGTTCTGATCAAAAGATTATAATTTTACTGAAGGCAATTAACAAACAGACACCGGCCAAAAATAATCTTACGGTAGTCAAGTAGCTTAGCCCTCCGAGGAAACAATGTAATAATCTCACACAGGAAATACCAGCTAAGGAAACTTGTCAGAAAATGAAAATTACCCAGAAGACAATTACTAACTGTACACGCTGGTTCAGAAATGATAAATGTGCCGAGGTCAGGTAACTCTACGAAACACCGGTCAGCAGGTGGTCATTTTACAGGGTTGACGCATCACCCAGGACACCGGTTCAGCAGGTGACCATATCACAAAAACTCAAATACACGAAACACCGGTCAGCAGGTGGTCATTTTACAGGGTTGATGCATCACCCAGGACAACCGGTCAGCAGGTGGTATTTTACAGGGTTGACGCATCACCCCAGGACACCGGTCAGGCAGGACCATATCACCAAACTCAAACCACGAAACACCGGTCAGCAGGTGGTCATCTTACAGGGTTGACGCATCACCCAGGACACCGGTCAGCAGGTGACCATATCACAAAAACTCAAAATACACGAACACCGGTCAGCAGGTGGTTATTTTACAGGGTTGTATATTCACCCAGGACACCGGTCAGCAGGTTGACCATACCACCAAACTCAAATACACGAAACACCGGTCAGCAGGTGGGTCTTTTACAGGGTTGATGCATCACCCAGGGACACCGGTCAGCAGGTGACCATACCACCAAAACTCAAAACACGAAACACCGGTCAGCAGGTGGTTATTTTACAGGGTGATGCATCACCCAGGACACCGGTCAACAGGTGGATATGTTACAGGGTTGTGCATCACCCAGGACACCGGTCAGCAGGTGACCATATCACCAAACTCAAATACACGAAACACCGGTCAGCAGGTGGCCATTTTACAGGGTTGATGCATCACCCAAGACACCGGTCAGCAGATGCCCATATCACCAAACTCAAATACACGAAACACCGGTCAGCAGGTGGTTTCTTTTACAGGGTTGATGCATCACCCAGGGACACCGGTCCACAGGTGGATATTTTACAGGGTTGATGCATCACCCAGGACACCGGTCAGCAGGTGACCATATCACCAAACTCAAATACACGAAACACCGGTCAGCAGGTGGCCATTTTACAGGGTTGATGCATCACCCGGGACACCGGTCAGCAGGTGACCATATCACCAAACACCGGTCAGTAAACAATAATTCTCAAGAGCTCGACCAATATTCTGGACCCAGACCGATGGGTGAATTATCGTTGGCGTTACCTAGGTAACACGTGAACTCGCCGTTTTCCGGAAAAGTCGATTATATTAATAAATACAAACGGTAGAAAAACAGAATGATCGGGTCTGGAAAAGTTTCTTTTAACTGATATTTTTCTGTTTTTGTATAAGTAGAGATTATCAAATCCATGATTTTCCATCTTTTATTCCATCCTTCTCTGATACGATTCATTATTTCTAAATAAAATTAATTATTGAATCCAGTACTCCGGTTACTGGATAAGCAGACAGAAAGGGATTGAGAGACAGAGACAGATCTTCCTCAACCAGTGAACGACAGCTGTGACTTTCGATCCAAAAATGAATGTAGGATGGGTTAGGCTTAGGATTAACCCTTGCGGGTCCTATTTAGACTCCGCCGGTGTGCGGTATCAGGGAGAAGAATAGCAGCCAAGGAGAGGCAGGGAGGAAGATCAAACCAAGAACAGTGGACTGACCAGTCATCAAGGCGGTCCGACCTGGCCAGTCGGGGACTCGGTCATAATGGTTGGCTTCAGGTTGCAAGTAAACAATTTTCACGTCTTACCCTGAACTCCCTTCCTTTTTACAATTCGATTATTCGAGAGAAGGTCTAAACAGGTCTGTTTGTTGACTCTCTCCATGTTACTGCTGTTCTACGCCTGAAAAACCATATAATCGGATTATCAAGAAAGAAACATCTCACTGTCCAATTTCACTATAAATGTGAAATATGGATCACCAGAGATACGTATAAAAAACACTTGAGTCAGCAAACTGGTACAATGTTGGGGTCACATCCGGTTAGAAGAACCTCTTCATTCCATCCTCATACTTATTACTCTCTGTAAATTCTGCACACGATAGGTGTTCGATCTCCGGACGGTGCTTCTGTCTGAAGAACATGACCATTTCCTGTGTCCGGTTCACCGTGACAGACCCCTCCGCTTGTGACTGACTAATTTTCAGTCCGCTATCTCTTTATAAATTAGGGGGCTGACCAAACGCATCTCCGTCCTGCAGGGAATCTGTTCTTGTTCCTTAGTCTGTTTTATTTCATTACTAACCTTACTAATTGATTGGTAAATTGTTATATCAAGTAATTTACATACACAAGCCAAATATAAAAAAAAAGAGAAACAGAAAAAGGGGTAAATTGTATAGACCCACAAAAAAATGGGCTATTTATACCGTAAATAAATGGGTCTTGTGGACTCTTTGGTTTGTCCACGTGTCAACTGACCAGAGGCTTTTGTATACATACTTTGTTGTAAGATACCATGTTACCAGAAGTGGTGGTGCCGGTGACAAATCCAGGTATTGTAGTATAAAGAGGTAGACACGGGATGGCAACTGGCATTTGCACGGCAGTCATCGCCTTCAGGCTGTTGAAAGTTAGAGAACAGTTTTAAACATCGGTCAGATTTCCCGTCCGATTCCAATTGTGCGTCTATGGAATGGCAGAGAAACTATCATCAATGAAATGTGGTGGTTCATAGATACCTCCGATAAAGATTCGGCCAACTAACGGGGCAGTAATGGGTCCCTTCTACACCCAGCCGAAAGTTTTGTTACGGTAGCCAATTATTCATTATTGGTTATGTCTATTCGTCAGTCTCTATGTTTGCCAACCACGTGAATGGTTCGGTCTCTTTTAACTAATCACCCAATGATCGTCACATCCAGCCATCACATTAATATTCCGAATACTGGTCAGTGCCCGTAGACTTCCTTGGATTTATTTGCATCTGTAGCATCCCCACTTTGAAAACTGCGCCCGTGGAATATCTTGGTACCTTCCATGCTAACATTTCGTAGTATCGAGTATAATGGCTCTCTTTGGTAATGATTCAGCCTATAAAATGTCAAACAAGAAGGGAGTCCCTTCTACTGCCTGTTGACTCAGCCATATTCAGGTAAGGTTAACGTTAGATTGTCCTCCCTGTTCTGCTGTCTTCTCCCTCGTTAGGTCTGAAATAATTAACTGTTTCTGGAAAGAATACGACGGCCGTTTTCCTGACAGTCTTGCATACCTTAACAGATAATTAGTGTTGATTGATATTTACATATCTAGATGCAATTACCGGTTAATTGTTAATCTTGACATCTAATCCTTAGAAGTTGACGCCATTAATTTTTAGAAGAGAAGAAACAAGAGTAATTTATAATCAGCTTCCATCATCTTGGAGTATTTTTGTCCTCAAGAGATGGGTTTGACCTCCGTTAGAATCCAGTTGCCCACGGAGCAGAGGCTTTTGTATACATACTTTGTTGTAAGATACCATGTTACCAGAAGTGGTGCCGGTGACAAATATCCAGGTATTGTAGTATAAAGAGGTAGACACGGGATGGCAACTGGCATTTGCACGGCAGTCATCGCCTTCAGGCTGTTGAAAGTTAGAGAACAGTTTTAAACATCGGTCAGATTTCCCGTCCGATACCAATAGTGCGTTATGGAATGGCAGAGAAACTATCATCAATGAAATGTGGTGGTTCATAGATACCTCCGATAAAGATTCGGCCAACTAACGGGGGCAGTAATGGGTCCCTTCTACACCCAGCCGAAAGTTTTGTTACGGTAGCCAATTATTCATTATTGGTTATGTCTATTCGTCAGTCTCTATGTTTGCGAACCATCTCAATGGTTCGGTCTCTTTTATCTAATCACCCACTGATCGTCATATCCAGCCATCACATTAATATTCCGAATACTGGACAGTGCCCGTAGACTTCCTTGGATTTATTTGCATCTGTAGCATTCTTCTTTGATCACTGCGCCCGTGGAATATCTTGGTACCTTCCATGCTAACATTTCGTAGTATCGAGTATAATGGCTCTCTTTCGTAATGATTCAGCCTATAAAATGTCAAACAAGAAGGGAGTCCCTTCTACTGCTGTTGACTCAGCCATATTCAGGTAAGGTTAACGTTAGATTGTCCTCCCTGTTCTGCTGTCTTCTCCCTCGTTAGGTCTGAAATAATTAACTGTTTCTGGAAAGAATACGACGGCCGTTTTCCTGACAGTCTTGCATACCTTGAACAGATAATTAGTGTTGATTGATATTTACATATCTAGATGCAATTATCGGTTAATTTGTTAATCTTTTCATCTAATCTTTAGAAGTTGACGCCATTAATTTTTAGAAGAGAAGAAACAAGAGTAATTTATAATCAGCTTCCATCATCTTGGAGTATTTTTGTCTTCAAGAGATGGAGTTTGACCTCCGTTAGAATCCAGTTGCCCACGAGCAGAGGCTTTTGTATACATACTTTGTTGTAAGATACCATGTTACCAGAAGTGGTGCCGGTGACAAACATCCAGGTATTGTAGTATAAAGAGGTAGCCCCTTGGAGGCAACTGGCATTTGCACGGCAGTCATCGCCTTCAGGCTGTTGAAAGTTAGAGAACAGTTATAAACATCGGTCAGATTTCCCGTCCGATACCAATAGTGCGTCTGTGGAATGGCAGAGAAACTATCATCAATGAAATGTGGTGGTTCATAGATACCTCCGATAAAGATTCGGCCAACTAACGGGGCAGTAATGGGTCCCTTCTACACCCAGCCGAAAGTTTTGTTACGGTAGCCAATTATTCATTATTGGTTATGTCTATTCGTCAGTCTCTATGTTTGCCAACCACGTGAATGGTTCGGTCTCTTTTATCTAATCACCCAATGATCGTCACATCCAGCGCTCTCAGTAATATTCCGAATACTGGTCAGTGCCCGTAGACTTTCTTGGATTTATATGCATCTGTAGCATTCTTCTTTGAAAACTGCGCCCGTGGAATATCTTGGTACCTTCCATGCTAACATTTCGTAGTATCGAGTATAATGGCTCTCTTTCGTCATGATTCAGCCTATAAAATGACAAACAAGAAGGGAGTCCCTTCTACTGCATGTTGACTCAGCCATAATCAGGTAAGGTTAACGTTAGATTGTTCTCCCTGTTCTGCTGTCTTCTCCCTCGTTAGGTCTGAAATAATTAATTGTTTCTGGAAAGAATACGACGGCCGTTTTCCTGACAGTCTTGCATACCTGGAACAGATAATTAGTGTTGATTGATATTTACATATCTAGATGCAAATATCGGTTAATTTGTTAATCTTTTCATCTAATCCTTAGAAGTTGACGCCATTATTTTTAGAAGAGAGAAGAAACAAGAGTAATTTATAATCAGCTTCCATCATCTTGGAGTATTTTTGTCCTCAAGAGATGGAGTTTGACTCCGTTAGAATCCAGTTGCCCACGGAGCAGAGGCTTTTGTATACATACTTTGTTGTGAGATACCATGTTACCAGAAGTGGTGCCGGTGACAAATCCAGGTATTGTAGTATAAAGAGGTAGACCCTGGAGGCAACTGGCATTTGCATGGCAGTCATCGCCTTCAGGCTGTTGAAAGTTAGAGAACAGTTTTAAACATCGGTCAGATTTCCCGTCCGATACCAATAGTGCGTTTATGGAATGGCAGAGAAACTATCATCAATGAAATGTGGTGGTTCATAGATACCTCCGATAAAGATTCGGCCAACTAACGGGGCAGTAATGGGTCCCTTCTACACCCAGCCGAAAGTTTTTTACGGTAGCCAATTATTCATTATTGGTTATGTCTATTCGTCAGTCTCTATGTTTGCCAACCACGTGAATGGTTCGGTCTCTTTTATCTAATCACCCAATGATCGTCACATCCAGCGCTCACAGTAATATTCCGAATACTGGTCAGTGCCCGTAGACTTCTTGGATTTATATGCATCTGTAGCATCCCCACTTTGAAAACTGCGCCCGTGGAATATCTTGGTACCTTCCATGCTAACATTTCGTAGTATCGAGTATAATGGCTCTCTTTTCGTAATGATTCAGCCTATAAAATGTCAAACAAGAAGGGAGCCCCTTCTACTGACTGTTTACTCAGCCATATTCAGGTAGGGTTAACGTTAGATGGTCCTCCCTGTTCTGCTGTCTTCTCCCTCATTAGGTCTGAAATAATTAATTGTTTCTGGAAAGAATACGACGGCCGTTTTCCTGACAGTCTTGCATACCTGGAACAGATAATTAGTGTTGATTGATATTTACATATCTAGATGCAAATATCGGTTAATTTGTTAATCTTTTCATCTAATCCTTAGAAGTTGACGCCATTAATTTTTAGAAGAGAAGAACAAGAGTAATTTATAATCAGCTTCCATCATCTTGGAGTATTTTGTCTCAAGAGATGGGACTTGAACTCCGTTAGAATCCAGTTGCCCACGGAGCAGAGGCTTTTGTATACATACTTTGTTGTGAGATACCATGTTACCAGAAGTGGTGCCGGTAACAAATATCCAGGTATTGTAGTATAAAGAGGTAGACACGGGATGGCAACTGACATTTGCACGGCAGTTATCGTCTGTAGGCTGTTGATCGTTAGACATAACAGCTTTAACTGCCGTCCCTGCGTCTGTAAGTTCGTCCAACTCAGCGTTTGCGACCATTTGAATTTCCGCGTTCGTAAATCACGTGACTGATGTCGTCACTCCTCCATTCGTAACTCACCACCGTCTCCCGTGATGTTCCGTCTATTATTAACATCTGTCGATTTGACAGAACTTGTTTGTATCTTACAGCCTCCATGTAATGGCAATAAAAACATCACCCCTATCCTTTGGCAGCTAATGGCTCTCCCCCTTAATAATCCGGCCTACTACCAGTCCAGCAGTTAGTCCCTTCGTCACAGTCATTTACTCAGGTAGGGTTAATGGTGGATTTACCTGTCTGTTCTTCTCTCTTCCCCTTCGTGTGATCCGAGTCGATCACTGAGCCTGGAATGTATACGAGGTCCGTATTCTGTAAAACGGTAATTAGTTTTAAATCGATTTTTCCCACATGAGATGTAAATTGAGGTTACCATAGAGACCGAGCACATCAGGATGTCTGGAGCTGGTAAATAGGAAAACTTTGGTATTCGGCCGGAATCCGGGGTCGGCCTCAGGATCTCTCCAAGATGGCGATCCGCAGTTAATCGGCCCTGAATAAGAGGGGAAACCTACGGGACTCGGGAGGTAGAGGGAGCGTTCATTTTCTCGGGTACGAAATCTTCAGGCCTCTCCTCGTTCAACAGTAAATCTGGTGACAATTCCTTATACGCTCTATGTTCTTCACACTCGGAAAATCTCCAATGATTCCGAGCCCCATAAGGCTACATTCGTCTGGACCCGAGAGAATAGTGGTGGGGGGAGACGTGTATCCCGCCCACGATCTCTGACCAATCATCTTCGGCCGATACGGCAGACTTATCTCCCCTGGACGTGCGGTAGTTCTGCCAATATGGACCCATCACCTCCACTAACTGAAGTCTGACAGGAAATAAAATTTACTACCTTATATCTGTTATAGTCGAACTGTTGGCTTTTATTAGTGGCAATAATGTAATATCAGTTCAACATTTTTGGGTTACAATCTTTGTAGGGGAGACGGAGGACATTTTGGATTCCTCTACCGATATTTCTCAAATAACATTGGAATAGCAGTAACTGTCAGCCATTCTTATCTGGTGAATCAGCTTCTAGTGTTTAAGCTGATAAAAGAATCTGCCTTTCATTACCACATTAATGAAGTATCGGTTATTTTCAGTTTGTTTTCATCTTTAGCTGTAATATCTTCGAACCCGAATGGAGAACGACTTTCATTTATTCGATATATCCGTTTACCTGTAGCAATGTGTGTACCTGGGTCGGCTGCTCCTTCAAGAAAACTCGTAGGTAATGCACCTGTACAGATAGCGTTGCCGAGATAATTCCTTTTAGTTCACCAAAGATTTGTCATAACCATAAACGTTCTAAAAACCGGATAATTATTTTGTCGGGAATGGTGCCATTCATTTTGGTAGACGTCTGCCTACAGTTAAAACACTCTCTATTATAACTGACGACTGTCCAGTATAAGGCCCTAATATTGGCTAATATGGACCGATAGTTTTACACATTTAAATGACACCAGTTGATGGGACGCTTTCCCTTTTAAATTAGGCTAACTTCTAGGATAAGTACTACAACTAAAACTGAAGAGATTTACAATCTACAGGAAGGCGGCATCATGGTGATCTAGACTTAAGCTCAATTCAACGGACGTCCTGTTTGAAAATGATGCTTAGCATAACAGCGAAATTTAAATTTATTTTGAAATAACAAACCAGAACAATAATTTCATAGAAGCCAAGCCATATATACATATACACCAGGTTCTGATCAAAAGATTATAATTTTACTGATGGCAAGTCACAACACAGACACCGGCCAAAAATAATCTTACGGTAGCCAAGTAGCTTAGCCCTCCGAGGAAACAATGTAATAATTTCACACAGGAGATACCAGCTAAGGGAAACTTGTCAGAAAATGAAAATTACCCAGAAGACAATTACTAACTGTACACGCTGGTTCAGAAATGATAAATGTGCCGAGGTCGGGGTAACTCTACGAAACACCCGTCCAGCAGGTGGTCATTTTTACAGGGTTGATGCATCACCCCAGGACACCGGTCAGCAGGTGACCATACCACCAAATCAAATACACGAAACACCGGTCAGCAGGTGGTCATCTTACAGGGTTGATGCATCACCCAGGACACCGGTCAGCAGGTGACCATATCACAAACACCGGTCAGTAAACAATAATTTCTCAAGAGCTCGACCAATATTCTGGACCCAGACCGGGGTGAATTATCGTTTGCGTTACCTAGGTAACACGAACTCGCCGTTTTCCCGGAAAAGTCGATTATTTAATAAATACAAACGGTAGAAAACAGAATGATCGGGTCTGGAAAAGTTTCTTTTAACTGATATTTTTCTGTTTTTGTATAAGTAGAGATTATCAAATCCATGATTTTCCATCTTTTATTCCATCCTTCTCTGATACGATTCATTATTCTAAATAAAATTAATTATTGAATCCAGTACTCCGGTTACTGGATAAGCAGACAGAAAGGGATTGAGAGACAGAGACAGATCTTCCTCAACCAGTGAACGACAGCTGTGACTTTCGATCCAAGAAATGAATGTAGGATGGGTTAGGCTTAGGATTAACCCTTGCGGGTCCTATTTAGGACTCCGCCGGTGTGGCGGTATCAGGAAGAAGAATAGCAGCCAAAGAGAGGCGGGGAGGAAGATCAAACCAAGAACAGTGACTGACCAGTCATCAAGGCGGTCCGACCTGGCCAGTCGGGGACTCGGTCATAATGGTTGGCTTCAGGTTGCAAGTAAACAATTTTCACGTCTTACCCTGAACTTCCCTTCCTTTTTACAATTCGATTATTCGAGAGAAGGTCTAAACAGGTCTGTTTGGTTGACTCCTCTCCATGTTACTTGCTGTTCTACGCCTGAAAAACCATATAATCGGATTATCAAGAAAGAAACATCTCACTGTCCAATTTCACTATAAATGTGAAATATTGATAACCAGAGATACGTATAAAAACACTTGAGTCAGCGAACTGGTACAATGTTGGGGCTCACATCCGGTTAGAAGAATCCTCTCTTCATTCCATCCTCATACTTATTACTCTCTGTAAATTCTGCACACGATAGGTGTTCGATCTCCGGACGGTGCTTCTGTCTGAAGAACATGACCATTTCCTGTGTCCGGTTCACCGTGACAGACCCCTCCGCTTGTGACTGACTAATTTTCAGTCCGCTATCTCTTTATAAATTAGGGGGCTGACCAAACGCATCTCCGTCCTGCAGGGATCTGTTCTTGTTCCTTAGTCTGTTTTATTTCATTACTAACCTTACTAATTGATTGGTAAATTGTTATATCAAGTAATTTACATACACAAGCCAAATTATTAATAAAAAGAAAACAGAAAAAGGGGTAAATAGTATAGACCCACAAAAACATGGGGCTATTTATACCGTAAATAAATGGGTCTTGTGGACTCTCCGTTGGTGTCCACGTGTCAACTGACCAGAGGCTTTTGTATACATACTTTGTTGTGAGATAGCATGTTACCAGAAGTGGTGCCGGTAACAAATATCCAGGTATTGTAGTATACAGGTAGACACGGGATGGCAACTGGCATTTGCACGGCAGTCATCGACTTCAGACTGTTGAAAGTTAGAGAACAGATTTAAACATCGGTCAGATTTACAGCCCGATTCCAATTGTGCGACTATGGAATGGCAGAGAAACTATCATCAATGAAATGTGGTGGTTCGTAGATACCTCCGATAAAGATTCGTCGGCCAACTAACGGGGCAGTAATGGGTCCATTCTACACCACCCGCCGAAAGTTTTTTTACGGTAGCCAATTATTCATTATTGGTTATGTCTATTCGTCAGTCTCTATGTTTGCCAACCACGTGAATGGTTCGGTCTCTTTTATCTAATCACCCAATGATCGTCACATTCCAGCGCTCTCAGTAATATTCCGAATACTGGTCAGTGCCCATAGACTTTCTTGGATATATTTGCATCTGTAGCATTCTTCTTTGATCACTACTGCCCGTGGAAATATCTTGGTACTTTCCATGCTAACATTTCGTAGTATCGAGTATAATGGCTCTCTTTCGTAATGATTCAGCCTATAAAATGTCAAACAAGAAGGGAGTCCCTTCTACTGCCTGTTTACTCAGCCATATTCAGGTAAGGTTAACGTTAGATTGTCCTCCCTGTTCTGCTGTCTTCTCCCTCGTTAGGTCTGAAATAATTAATTGTTTCTGGAAAGAATACGACGGCCGTTTCCTGACAGTCTTGCATACCTTGAACAGATAATTAGTGTTGATTGATTTTACATATCTAGATGCAAATATCGGTTAATTTGTTAATCTTTCATCTAATCCTTAGAAGTTGACGCCTTTAATTTTTAGAAGAGAAGAAACAAGAGTAATTTATAATCAGATTCCATCATCTTACAGTAATTTTGCAAACAAGAGATGGAGTTTGACCTCCGTTAGAATCCAGTTGCCCAAGGAGCAGAGGCTTTTGTAAACATACTTTGTTGTAGGATACCATGTTACCGGAAGTGGTGCCGGTGACAAGCATCCAGGTATTGTAGTATAAAGAAGTAGCCCCTGGTAGGCAACTGGCATTTGCATGGCAGTCATCGCCTTCAGGCTGTTGAAAGTTAGAGAACAGTTTTAAACATCGGTCAGATTTCCAGTCCGATTCCAATTATGCGTCTATGGAATGGCAGGGAAACTATCATCAATGAAATGTGGTGGTTCATAGATACCTCCGATAAAGATTCGGCCAACTAACGGGGCAGTAATGGTTCCCTTCTACACCCAGCCGAAAGTTTTAATACGGTAGCCAAATATTCATTATTCGTTATGTCTATTCCTCAGTCTCTATGTTTGCGACCCACATGAATGGTTCGGTCTCTTTTACCTAATCACCCACTGATCGTCACATCCAGCCATCACATTAATATTCCGAATACTGGTCAGTGCCCGTAGACTTCCTTGGATTTATTTCCATCTGTAGCATTCTTCTTTGATCACTGCGCCCGTGGAATATCTTGGTACCTTCCATGCTAACATTTCGTAGTATCGAGTATAATGGCTCTCTTTGGTAATGATTCAGCCTATGAAATGTCAAACAAGAAGGGAGCCCCTTCTACTGACTGTTTACTCAGCCATATTCAGGTAAGGTTAACGTTAGATCGTCCTCCCTGTTCTGCTGTCTTCTCCCACGTTAGGTCTGAAATAATTAATTGTTTCTGGAAAGAATACGACGGCCGTTTTCCTGACAGTCTTGCATACCTGGAACAGATAATTAGTGTTGATTGATATTTACATAACTAGATGCAAATATCGGTTAATTTGTTAATCTTTGCATCTAATCCTTAGAAGTTGACGCCATTAATTTTTAGAAGAGAAGATACAAGAGTAATTTATAATCAGCTTCCATCATCTTGGAGTATTTTTGTCAGAAAGAGATGGAGTTTGACCTCGGTTAGAATCCAGTTGCCCACGGAGCAGAGGCTTTTGTTTACATACTTTGTTGTAAGATACCATGTTACTTGAAGAGGTGCCGGTGACAAATATCCAGGTATTGTAGTATAAAGAGGTAGACATGGGATGGCAACTGGCATTTGCACGGCAGTCATCGCCTTCAGGCTGTTGAAAGTTAGAGAACAGTTTTAAACATCGGTTAGATTTCCAGCCCGATTCCAATTGTGCGTCTATGGAATGGCAAAGAAACTATCATCAATGAAATCTGGTGGTTAGTAGATACCTCCGATAAAGATTCGGCCAACTAAGGGGGCAGTAATGGCTCCCTTATTCAGTCGGTTGAAAGTTTTATTACGGTGGCCAATTATTCAATATTAATTATGTCTATTCGTCAGTCTCTATGTTTGCCAACCACGTGAATGGTTCGGTCTCTTTTACCTAATCACCCACTGATCGTCACATCCAGCCATCACATTAAATATTCCGAATACTGGAAAGTGCCCGTAGACTTCCTTGGATTTATTTGCATCTGTAGCATTCTTCTTTGATCACTGCGCCCGTGGAATATCTTGGTACCTTCCATGCTAACATTTCGTAGTATCGAGTATAATGGCTCTCTTTGGTAATGATTCAGTCTATAAAATTTGAAACAAGAAGGGAGTGCCATCTACTGCATGTTGACTCAGCCATATTCTGGTAAGGTTAACGTTAGATTGTCCTCCCTGTTCTGCTGTCTTCTCCCTCATAAGTTCTGAAATAATTAACTGTTTCTGGAAAGAATACGACGGCCGTTTTCCAGACACTCTTGCATACCTTGAACAGATAATTAGTGTTGATTGATATTTACATATCTAGATGCAATTACCGGTTAATTTGTTACATCTTGACATCTAATCCTTAGAATTTGACGCCACTAATTTATAGAAGAGAGGAAATAAGAGTAATTTATAATCAGCTTCCATCATCTTGGAGTATTTTTGTCCTCAAGAGATGGAGTTTGACCTCCGTTAGAATCCAGTTGCCCAAGGAGTAGAGGCTTTTGTATACATAATTTGTTGTAAGATACCATGTTACAAGAAGTGGTGCCGGTAACAAATATCCAGGTATTGTAGTATACAGGTAGACACGGGATGGCAACTGGCATTTGCACGGCAGTCATCGATTTCAAGCAGTTGAAAGTTAGAGAACAGTTTTAAACATCGGTCAGATTTCCCGTCCATTTCCAATAGTACGTTTATGGAATGGCGGAGAAACTATCATCAATGAAATGTGGTGGTTCGTAGATACCTCCGATAAAGATTCGGCCAACTAACGGGGCAGTAATGAGTCCCTTCTACACCCAGCCGAAAGTTTTGTTACGGTAGCCAATTATTCATTATTGGTTATGTCTATTCGTCAGTCTCTATGTTTGCCAAACACGTGAATGGTTCGGTCTCTTTTACCTAATCACCCACTGATCTTCACATCCAGCCATCACATTAATATTCCGAATACTGGTCAGTGCCCGTAGACTTCCTTGGATTTATTTGCATCTGTAGCATTCTTCTTTGAACACTGCGCCCGTGGAATATCTTGGTACCTTCCATTCTAACATTTCGTAGTATCGAGTATAATGGCTCTCTTTGGAAATGATTCAGCCTATAAAATGTCAAACAAGAAGGGAGACCATTCTACTGCCTGTTGACTCAGCCATATTCAGGTAAGGTTAACGTTAGATTGTGCTCCCTGTTCTGCTGTCTTCTCCCTCGTTAGGCCTGAAATAATTAACTTTTTCCGGAAAGAATACGACGGCCGTTTTCCTGACAGTCTTGCATACCTGGAACAGATAATTAGTGTTGATTGATATTTACATATCTAGATGCAAATATCGGTTAATTTGTTAATCTTTTCATCTAATCCTTAGAAGTTGACGCCATTAATTTTTAGAAGAGAAGAAACAAGAGTAATTTATAATCAGCTTTCATCATCTTGGAGTATTTTTGTCTTCAAGAGATGGGGCTTGAACTCCGTTAGAATCCAGTTGCCCACGGAGCAGAGGCTTTTGTATACATACTTTGTTGTGAGATACCATGTTACCAGAAGTGGTGCCGGTAACAAATATCCAGGTATTGTAGTATAAAGAGGTAACACGGGATGGGCGGCATTTGCATGGTCACATGGCAGTCATCGCCTTCAGGCTGTTGAAAGTTAGAGAACAGTTTTAAAACATCGGTCAGATTTCCCGTCCGTTACCAATTGTGCGTCTGTGGAATGGCCGAGAAACTATCATCAATGAAATATGGTGGTTCATAGATACCTCCGATAAAGATTCGGCCAACTAACGGGGCAGTAATGGGTCCCTTATTCAGTCGGTTGAAAGTTTTATTACGGTAGCCAATTATTCAGTATTGGTTATGTCTATTCTTCAGTCTCTATGTTTGCGAACCACCTCAATGGTTCGGTCTCTTTTAGCTAATCACCCACTGATCGTCACATCCAGCCATCACATTAATATTCCGAATACTGGACAGTGCCCGTAGACTTCCTTGGATTTATTTGCATCTGTAGCATTCTTCTTTGAACACTGCGCCCGTGGAATATCTTTGTACCTTCCATGCTAACATTTCATAGTATCGAGTATAATGGCTCTCTTTGGTAATGATTCAGCCTATAAAATGTAAAACAAGAAAGGAGTCCCTTCTACTGCCTATTGACTCAGCCATAATCAGGTAAGGTTAACGTTAGATTGTCCTCCCTGTTCTGCTGTCTTCTCCCTCGTTAGGTCTGAAATAATTAACTGTTTCTGGAAAGAATACGACGGCCGTTTTCCTGACACTCTTGCATACCTTGAACAGATAATTAGTGTTGATTGATATTTACATATCTAGATGCAAATACCGGTTAATTTGTTACGTCTTGACATCTAATCCTTAGAAGTTGACACCATTAATTTTTAGAAGAGAGGAAACAAGAGTAATTTATAATCAGCTTCCATCATCTTGCAGTAATTTTGCAAACAAGAGATGGAGTTTGACCTCCGTTAGAATCCAGTTGCCCATGGAGAAGAGGCTTTTGTATACATACTTTGTTGTGAGATACCATGTTACCGGAAGTGGTGCTGGTGACAAACATCCAGGTATTGTAGTATAAAGAGGTAGCCCCTGGGAGGCAACTGGCATTTGCACGGCAGTCATCGCCTTCAGGCTGTTGAAAGTTAGAGAACAGTTTTAAACATCGGTCATATTTCCAGTCCGATTCCAATTGTGCGTCTGTGGAATGGCCGAGAAACTATCATCAATGAAATATGGTGGTTCATAGATACCTCCGATAAAGATTCGACCAACTAACGGGGCAGTAATGGGTCCCTTATTCAGTCGGTTGAAAGTTTTATTACGGTAGCCAATTATTCATTATTGGTTATGTCTATTCGTCAGTCTCTATGTTTGCCAACCACGTGAATGGTTCGGTCTCTTTTACCTAATCACCCACTGATCTTCACATCCAGCCATCACATTAATATTGCAAATACTGGTCAGTGCCCTTAGACTTCCTTGGATTTATTTGCATCTGTAGCATCCTCACTTTGAAAACTGCGCCCGTGGAATATCTTGGTACCTTCCATGCTAACATTTCGTAGTATCGAGTATAATGGCTCTCTTTGGTAATGATTCAGCCTATAAAATGTCAAACAAGAAGGGAGTCCCTTCTACTGCCTGTTGACTCAGCCATAATCAGGTAAGGTTAACGTTAGATTGTCCTCCCTGTTCTGCTGTCTTCTCCCTCGTTAGGTCTGAAATAATTTACTGTTTCTGGAAAGAATATGACGGCCGTTTTCCTGACACTCTTGCATACCTTGAACAGATAATTAGTGTTGATTAATATTTACATATCTAGATGCAAATATCGGTTAATTTGTTACATCTTGTCATCTAATCCTTAGAAGTTGACGCCATTAATTTTTAGAAGAGAGGAAACAAGAGTAATTTATAATCAGCTTCCATCATCTTGCAGTAATTTTGCAAACAAGAGATGGAGTTTGACCTCCGTTAGAATCCAGTTGCCCATGGAGAAGAGGCTTTTGTGTACATACTTGTTGTAAGATAACATGTTACCGGAAGTGGTGCTGGTGACAAACATCCAGATATTGTAGTATAAAGCGGTAGCCCCTGGGGGCAACTGGCATTTGCACGGCAGTCATCGCGCCTTCAGGCTGTTGAAAGTTAGAGAACAGTTTTAAACATCGGTCAGATTTCCAGTCCGATTCCAATTGTGCGTCTGTGGAATGGCAGAGAAACTATCATCAATGAAATGTGGTTGTTCAAAGATACCTCCGATAAAGATTCGACCAACTAACGGGGCAGTAATGGGTCCCTTATTCAGTCGGTTGAAAGTTTTATTACGGTAGCCAATTATTCAGTATTGGTTATGTCTATTCGTCAGTCTCTATGTTTGCGAACCACGTACATGGTTCGGTCTCTTTTATCTAATCAACCACTGATCGTCACATCCAGCCATCACATTAATATTCCGAATACTGGTCAGTGCCCGTAGACTTCCTTGGATTTATTTGCATCTGTAGCATTCTTCTTTGATCACTGCGCCCGAAGAATATCTTGGTACCTTCCATGCTAACATTTCGTAGTATCGAGTATAATGGCTCTCTTTCGTAATGATTCAGCCTATAAAATGACAAACAAGAAGGGAGCCCCTTCTACTGACTGTTTACTCAGCAATATTCAGGTAAGGTTAACGTTAGATTGTCCTCCCTGTTCTGCTGTCTTCTCCCTCGTTAGGTCTGAAATAATTAATTGTTTCTGGAAAGAATACGACGGCCGTTTTCCTGACAGTCTTGCATACCTGGAACAGATAATTAGTGTTGATTGATATTTACATATTTAGATGCAAATATCGGTTAATTTGTTAATCTTTTCATCTAATCCTTTGAAGTTGACGCCATTAATTTTTAGAAGAGAAGAATCAAGAGTAATTTATAATCAGCTTCCATCATCTTGGAGTATTTTTGTCAGCAAGAGATGGAGTTTGACCTCCGTTAGAATCCAGTTGCCCATGGAGAAGAGGCTTTTGTATACATACTTTGTTGTAAGATACCATGTTACCGGAAGTGGTGCTGGTGACAAACATCCAGGTATTGTAGTATAAAGAGGTAGCACCTGTAGCACCATTTAGGCAACTGGCATTTGCATCAGTCATGTTCGGACAGTTGAAAGTTAGAGAATCAGTTTTTATAACACACATCGTTAGATTTACCCGATACCAGCGTGGCATGGAAATAATCAATATGAATGGTAAATATCTCTATAGATCTCGTCCAAGATCCAGAATCGGAAGTAATGGGGCAGTAATGGGTCCCTTCTACACCCAGCCGCCGAAAGTTTTGTTACGGTAGCCAATTATTCATTATTGGTTATCTATTCTTCAGTCTCTATGTTTGCGAACAACGTGAATGGTTCGGTCTCTTTTATCTAATCACCCACTGATCGTCACATCCAGCGCTCTCAGTAATATTCCGAATACTGGTCAGTGCCCATAGACTTTCTTGGATATATATGCATCTGTAGCATTCTTCTTTGATCACTGCGCCCGAAAAATATCTTGGTACTTTCCATGCTAACATTTCGTAGTATCGAGTATAATGGCTCTCTTTCGAATGATTCAGCCTATAAAATGTCAAACAAGAAGGGAGTCCCCTTCTACTACTGCCTGTTTACTCAGCCATATTCAGGTAAGGTTAACGTTAGATTGTCCTGTTCCCTGTTCTTCTGCTGTCTTCTCCCTCGTTAGGTCTGAAATAATTAATTGTTTCTGGAAAGAATACGACGGCCGTTTTCCTGACAGTCTTGCATACCTGGAACAGATAATTAGTGTTGATTGATATTTACATATCTAGATGCAAATATCGGTTAATTTGTTAATCTTTTCATCTAATCCTTAGAAGTTGACGCCATTAATTTTTAGAAGAGAAGAAACAAGAGTAATTTATAATCAGGTTCCATCATCATGGAGTATTTTTGTCCTCAAGAGATGGGGCTTGAACTCCGTTAGAATCCAGTTGCCCACGGAGCAGAGGCTTTTGTATATATACTTTGTTGTGAGATACCATGTTACCAGAAGTGGTGCCGGTAACAAATATCCAGGTATTGTAGTATAAAGAGGTAGACACGGGATGGCAACTGGCATTTGCATGGCAGTCATCGCCTTCAGGCTGTTGAAAGTTAGAGAACAGTTTTTAAACATCGGTCAGATTTCCCGTCCGTTTCCAATAGTGCGTCTATGGAATGGCAGAGAAACTATCATCAATGAAATGTGGTGTTCATAGATACCTCCGATAAAGATTCGGCCACCTAACGGGCAGTAATGGGTCCCTTATACACCCAGCCGAAAGTTTTATTACGGTAGCCAATTATTCATTATTGGTTATGTCTATTCGTCAGTCTCTATGTTTGCCAACCACGTAAATGGTTCGGTCTCTTTTACCTAATCAGCCAATGATCGTCACATCCAGCGCTCTCAGTAATATTCCGAATACTGGTCAGTGCCCGTAGACTTCCTTGGATTTATTTGCACTGTAGCATCTTCTTCTTTGAACACTCGCCCGTGGAATATCTTGGTACCTTCCATGCTAACATTTCGTAGTATCGAGTATAATGGATCTCTTTCGTAATGATTCAGCCTATAAAATGACAAACAAGAAGGGAGCCCTTTCTACTGACTGTTGTCTCAGCCATATTCAGGTAAGGTTAACGTTAGATTGTCCTCCCTGTTCTGCTGTCTTCTCCCTCGTTAGGTCTGAAATAATTAACTGTTTTCTGGAAAGAATACGACGGCCGTTTTCCTGACACTCTTGCATACCTTGAACAGATAATAAGTGTTGATTAATATTTACATATCTAGATGTAATTACCGGTTACTTAGTTACATCTTTACATCTAATGCTTAGAAGTTGACGCCATTAATTTTTAGAAGAGAAGAAACAAGAGTAATTTATAATCAGCTTCCATCATCTTGGAGTATTTTTGTCCTTAACAGATGGACTTTGACCTCCGTTAGAATCCAGTTGCCCACGGAGCAGAGGCTTTTGTATACATAATTTGTTGTAAGATACCATGTTACCAGAAGTGGTGCCGGTGACAAACATCCAGGTATTGTAGTATAAAGAGGTAGCCCCTGGTAGGCAACTGGCATTTGCACGACAGTCATCGCCTTCAGGCTGTTGAAAGTTAGAGAACAGTTTTAAACATCGGACAGATTTCCCGTCCGATACCAATAGTGCGTCTGTGGAATGGCAGAGAAACTATCATCAATGAAATGTGGTGGTTCATAGATACCTCCGATAAAGATTCGGCCAACTAACGGGGAAGTAATGAGTCCCTTCTACACCCAGTCGAAAGTTTTGTTACGGTAGCCAATTATTCATTATTGGTTATGTCTATTCGTCAGTCTCTATGTTTGCCAACCACGTGAATGGTTCGGTCTCTTTTACCTAATCACCCACTGATCGTCACATCCAGCCATCACATTAATATTCCGAATACTGGTCAGTGCCCGTAGACTTCCTTGGATTTATTTGCATCTGTAGCATCCCCACTTTGAAAACTGCGCCCGTGGAATATCTTGGTACCTTCCATGCTAACATTTCGTAGTATCGAGTATAATGGATCTCTTTCGTAATGATTCAGCCTATATAAATGTAAAACAAGAAAGGAGTCCCTTCTACTGCCTGTTGACCGCAGCCATATTTAGGTAAGGTTAACCTTAGATTGTCCTCCCAGTTCTGCTGTCTTCTCCCTCGTTAGGTCTGAAATAATTAATTGTTTCTGGAAAGAATACGACGGCCGTTTTCCTGGCAGTCTTGCATACCTTGAACAGATAATAAGTGTTGATTAATATTTACATATCTAGATGTAATTACCGGTTACTTAGTTACATCTTTACATCTAATGCTTAGAAGTTGACGCCATTAATTTTTAGAAGAGAAGAAACAAGAGTAATTTGTAATCAGCTTCCATCATCTTGGAGTATTTTGGTCAGCAAGAGATGGAGTTTGACCTCCGTTAGAATCCAGTTGCCCAAGGAGCAGAGGCTTTTGTATACATACTTTGTTGTAAGATACCATGTTACCGGAAGTGGTGCTGGTGACAAACATCCAGGTATTGTAGATTAAAGAGGTAGCCCCTGGTAGGCAACTGGCATTTGCACGGCAGTCATCGCCTTCAGGCTGTTGAAAGTTAGAGAACAGTTTTAAACATCGGTCAGATTTCCAGTCCGATTCCAATTGTGCGTCTATGGAATGGCAGAGAAACTATCATCAATGAAATATGGTGGTTCGTAAAATACCTCCGATAAAGATTCGGCCAACTAACGGGGCAGTAAGGGTCCCTTCTACACCCAGCCGAAAGTTTTATTACGGTAGCCAATTATTCATTATTGGTTATGTCTATTCTTCAGTCTCTATGTTTGCGAACCATCTCAATGGTTCGGTCTCTTTTATCTAATCACCCACTGATCGTCACATCCAGCCATCACATTAATATTCCGAATACTGGAGTGCCCGTAGACTTCCTTGGATTTATTTGCATCTGTAGCATTCTTCTTTGATCACTGCGCCCGTGGAATATCTTGGTACCTTCCATGCTAACATTTCGTAGTATCGAGTATAATGGCTCTCTTTGGTAATGATTCAGCCTATAAAATGTCAAACAAGAAGGGAGTCCCTTCTACTGCCTGTTGACAGCAGCCACATTCAGGTGAGGTTAACGTTAGATTGTCCTCCCTGTTCTGCTGTCTTCTCCCTCATAAGGTCTGAAATATTTAACTGTTTCTGGAAAGAATACGACGGCCGTTTTCCTGACAGTCTTGCATACCTGGAACAGATAATTAGTGTTGATTGATATTTACATATCTAGATGCAAATATCGGTTAATTTGTTAATCTTTTCATCTAATCCTTAGAAGTTGACGCCATTAATTTTTAGAAGAGAAGAAACAAGAGTAATTTATAATCAGCTTCCATCATCTTGGAGTATTTTTGTCAGAAAGAGATGGAGTTTGACCTTCGTTAGAATCCAGTTGCCCATGGAGAAGTGGCTTTTGTATACCTACTTTGTTGTAAGATACCATGTTACCTGAAGTGGTGCTGGTGACAAACATCCAGGTATTGTAGTATAAAGAGGTAGCCCCTGGTAGGCAACTGGCATTTGCACGGCAGTCATCGCCTTCAGGCTGTTGAAAGTTAGAGAACAGTTTTAAACATCGGTCAGATTTCCCGTCCGATACCAATATTGCGTTTATGGAATGGCAGAGAAACTATCATCAATGAAATGTGGTGGTTCATAGATACCTCCGATAAAGATTCGGCCAACTAACGGGGCATTAATGGTTCCCTTCTACACCCAGCCGAAAGTTTTGTTACGGTAGCCAATTATTCATTATTGGTTATGTCTATTCGTCAGTCTCTATGTTTGCCAACCACGTGAATGGTTCGGTCTCTTTTATCTAATCACCCAATGATCGTCACATCCAGCGCTCTCAGTAATATTCCGAATACTGGTCAGTGCCCGTAGACTTTCTTGGATTTATATGCATCTGTAGCATTCTTCTTTGATCACTGCGCCCGAAGAATATCTTGGTACTTTCCATGCTAACATTTCGTAGTATCGAGTATAATGGCTCTCTTTCGTAATGATTCAGCCTATAAAATGACAAACAAGAAAGGAGTCCCTTCTACTGACTGTTTACTCAGCCATATTCAGGTAAGGTTAACGTTAGATTGTCCTCCCTGTTCTGCTGTCTTCTCCCTCGTTAGGTCTGAAATAATTAATTGTTTCTGGAAAGAATACGACGGCCGTTTTCCTGACAGTCTTGCATACCTGGAACAGATAATTAGTGTTGATTGATATTTACATATCTAGATGCAAATATCGGTTAATTTGTTAATCTTTTCATCTAATCCTTAGAAGTTGACGCCATTAATTTTTAGAAGAGAAGAAACAAGAGTAATTTATAATCAGCTTCCATCATCTTGGAGTATTTCTGCAAAGAAGAGATGGAGTTTGATCTCCGTTAGAATCCAGTTGCCCAAGGAGCAGAGGCTTTTGTATACATACTTTGTTGTAAGATAACATGTTACAAGAAGTGGTGCCGGTGACAAATATCCAGGTATTGTAGTATAAAAGGGTTGTCCCTGGTAGGCAACTGGCATTTGCATGGCAGTCATCGCCTTCAGGCTGTTGAAAGTTAGAGAACAGTTTTAAACATCGGTCAGATTTCCCGTCCGATACCAATAGTGCGTTTATGGAATGGCAGAGAAACTATCATCAATGAAATGTGGTGGTTCATAGATATCTCCGATAAAGATTCGGCCAACTAACGGGGCAGTAATGGTTCCCTTCTACACCCAGCCGAAAGTTTTATTACAGTAGACAATTATTCATTATTGGTTATGTTTATTCGTCAGTCTCTATGTTTGCCAAACACGTGAATGGTTCGGTCTCTTTTACCTAATCACCCACTGATCTTCACATCCAGCCATCACATTAATATTGCGAATACTGGTCAGTGCCCGTAGACTTCCTTGGATTTATTTGCATCTGTAGCATCCCCACTTTGAAAACTGCGCCCGTGGAATATCTTGGTACCTTCCATGCTAACATTTCGTAGTATCGAGTATAATGGCTCTCTTTGGTAATGATTCAGCCTATAAAATGTCAAACAAGAAGGGAGTCCCTTCTACTGCATGTTGACTCAGCCATATTCTGGTAAGGTTAACGTTAGATTGTCCTCCCTGTTCTGCTGTCTTCTCCCTCGTTAGGTCTGAAATAATTAACTGTTTCTGGAAAGAATACGACGGCCGTTTTCCTGACAGTCTTGCATACCTTTAACAGATAATTAGTGTTGATTGATATTTACATAAGTAGATGCAATTACCGGTTAATTTGTTACATCTTGACATCTAATCCTTAGAAGTTGACGCCATTAATTTATAGAAGAGAGGAAATAAGAGTAATTTATAATCAGCTTCCATCATCTTGGAGTATTTTTGTCCTCAAGAGATGGAGTTTGACCTCCGTTAGAATCCAGTTGCCCACGGAGCAGCGGCTTTTGTATACATACTTTGTTGTGAGATACCATGTTACCAGAAGTGGTGCCGGTAACAAATATCCAGGTATTGTAGAATAAAGAGGTAGACACGGGATGGCAACTGGCATTTGCATGGCAGTCATCGCCTTCAGGCTGTTGAAAGTTAGAGAACAGTTTTAAACATCGGTCAGATTTCCCGTCCGATACCAATAGTGCGTTTATGGAATGGCAGAGAAACTATCATCAATGAAATGTGGTGGTTCATAGATATCTCCGATAAAGATTCGGCCAACTAACGGGGCAGTAATGGGTCCCTTCTACACCCAGCCGAAAGTTTTGTTACGGTAGCCAATTATTCATTATTGGTTATGTCTATTCTTCAGTCTCTATGTTTGCGAACCATCTCAATGGTTCGGTCTCTTTTATCTAATCACCCACTGATCGTCACATCCAGCCATCACATTAATATTCCGAATACTGGAGAGTGCCCGTAGACTTCCTTGGATTTATTTGCATCTGTAGCATTCTTCTTTGATCACTGCGCCCGTGGAATATCTTGGAAACTTCCATGCTAACATTTCGTAGTATCGAGTATAATGGCTCTCTTTGGTAATGTTTCAGCCTATAAAATGTCAAACAAGAAGGGAGTCCCTTCTACTGCATGTTGACTCAGCCATATTCAGGAAAGGTTAACGTTAGATCGTCCTCCCTGTTCTGCTGTCTTCTCCCTCGTTAGGTCTGAAATAATTAACTGTTTCTGGAAAGAATACGACGGCCGTTTTCCTGACACTCTTGCATACCTTGAACAGATAATAAGTGTTGATTGATATTTACATATCTAGATGCAAATACCGGTTAATTTGTTACATCTTGACATCTAATCCTTAGAAGTTGACGCCATTAATTTTTAGAAGAGAAGAAAGAAGAGTAATTTATAATCAGCTTCCATCATCTTGGAGTATTTTTGTCAGCAAGAGATGGAGTTTGACCTCCGTTAGAATCCAGTTGCCCAAGAGCAGAGGCTTTTGTATACATACTTTGTTGTAAGATACCATGTTACCAGAAGTGGTGCCGGTGACAAATATCCAGGTATTGTAGTATAAAAGGGTTGTCCCTGGTAGGCAACTGGCATTTGCACGGCAGTCATCGCCTTCAGGCTGTTGAAAGTTAGAGAACAGTTTTAAACATCGGTCAGATTTCCCGTCCGATACCAATAGTGCGTCTATGGAATGGCAGAGAAACTATCATCAATGAAATATGGTGGTTCATAGATACCTCCGATAAAGATTCGGCCAACTAACGGGGCAGTAATGGGTCCCTTCTACACCCAGCCGAAAATTTTGTTACTGTAGCCAATTATTCATTATTGGTTATGTTTATTCGTCAGTCTCTATGTTTGCCAAACACGTGAATGGTTCGGTCTCTTTTACCTAATCACCCACTGATCTTCACATCCAGCCATCACATTAATATTGCAAATACTGGTCAGTGCCCGTAGACTTCCTTGGATTTATTTGCATCTGTAGCATTCTTCTTTGAACACTGCGCCCGTGGAATATCTTGGTACCTTCCATGCTAACATTTCGTAGTATCGAGTATAATGGCTCTCTTTGGTAATGATTCAGCCTATAAAATGTCAAACAAGAAGGGAGTCCCTTCTACTGCCTGTTGACTCAGCCATATTCAGGTAAGGTTAACGTTAGATTGTCCTCCCTGTTCTGCTGTCTTCTCCCTCGTTAGGTCTGAATAATAATTAACTCATTCTGGAAAGAATACGACGGCCGTTTTCCTGACACTCTTGCATACCTTTAACAGATAATAAGTGTTGATTGATATTTACATATCTAGATGCAAATATCGGTTAATTTGTTAATCTTTTCATCTAATCCTTAGAAGTTGACGCCATTAATTTTAGAAGAGAAGAAACAAGAGTAATTTATAATCAGCTTCCATCATCTTGGAGTATTTTTGTCCTCAAGAGATGGAGTTTGACCTCCGTTAGAATCCAGTTGCCCACGGAGCAGAGGCTTTTGTTTACATCCTTTGTTGTAAGATACCATGTTACCGGAAGTGGTGCCGGTGACAAATATCCAGGTATTGTAGTATAAAGAGGTAGCCCCTGGTAGGCAACTGGCATTTGCATGGCAGTCATCGCCTTCAGGCTGTTGAAAGTTAGAGAACAGTTTTAAACATCGGTCAGATTTACAGCCCGATTCCAATTGTATGTCTATGGAATGGCAGAGAAACTATCATCAATGAAATGTGGTGGTTCATAGATACCTCCGATAAAGATTCGGCCAACTAACGGGGAAGTAATGAGTCCCTTCTACACCCAGCCGAAAGTTTTGTTACGGTAGCCAATTATTCATTATTGGTTATGTCTATTCTTCATTCTCTATGTTTGTGAACCACGTACATGGTTCGGTCTCTTTTACCTAATCACCCACGGATTTTCACATCCAGCCATCACATTAATATTGCGAATACTGGTCAGTAACCGTAGACTTCCTTGGATTTATTTGCAACTGTAGCATTCTTATTTGAACACTGCGCCCGTGGAATATCTTGGTACCTTCCATGCTAACATTTCGTAGTATCGAGTATAATGGCTCTCTTTCGTAATGATTCAGCCTATAAAATGTCAAACAAGAAGGGAGTCCCTTTTACTGCCTGTTGACTCAGCCAAATTCAGGTAAGGTTAACGTTAGATTGTCCTCCCTGTTCTGCTGTCTTCTCCCTCGTTAGGTCTGAAATAATTAACTGTTTCTTGAAAGAATATGACGGCCGTTTTCCTGACACTCTTGCATACCTTGAACAGATCATTAGTGTTGATTAATATTTACATATCTAGATGCATTTACCAGTTAATTTGTTACATCTTGACATCTAATCCTTAGAAGTTGACGCCACTAATTTATAGAAGAGAGGAAATAAGAGTAATTTATAATCAGCTTCCATCATCTTGGAGTATTTTTGTCCTTAACAGATGGACTTTGACCTCGTTAGAATCCAGTTGCCCAAGGAGAAGAGGCTTTTGTATACATACTTTGTTGTAAGATAACATGTTACCTGAAGTGGTGCCGGTGAGAAATATCCAGGTATTGTAGTATACAGGTAGACACGGGATGGCAACTGACATTTGCACGGCAGTTATCGTCTGTAGGCTGCTGATCGTTAGACATAACAGCTTTAACTGCCGTCCCTGCGTCTGTAAGTTCGTCCAACTCAGCGTTTGCGACCATTTGAATTTCCGCGTTCGTAAATCACGTGACTGATGTCGTCACTCCTCCATTCGTAACTCACCACCGTCTCCCGTGATGTTCCGTCTATTAGTTAACATCTGTCGACTTGACAGAACTTGTTTGTATCTTACAGCCTCCATGTAATGGCAATAAAAACATCACCCCTATCCTTTGGCAGCTAATGGCTCTCCCCCTTAATAATCCGGCCTACTACCAGTGCAGCAGTTAGTCCCTTCTTCACAGTCATTTACTCAGGTAGGGTTAATGGTGGATTTACCTGTCTGTTCTCCTCTCTCTTCCCCTTCGTGTGATCCGAGTCGATCACTGAGCCTGGAATGTATACGAGGTCCGTATTCTGTAAAACGGTAATTAGTTTTAAATCGATTTTTCCCACATGAGATGTAAATTGAGGATACCATAGAGACCGAGCACATCAGGATGTCTGGAGCTGGTAAATAGGAAAACTTTGGTATTCGGCCGGAATCCGGGGTCGGCCTCAGGATCTCTCCAAGGTGGCGATCCGCAGTTAATCGGCCCTGAATAAGAGGGGAAACCTACGGGACTCGGGAGGTAGAGGGAGCGTTCATTTTCTCGGGTACGAAATCTTCAGGCCTCTCCTCGTTCAACAGTAAATCTGGTGACAATTCCTTATACGCTCTATGTTCTTCACACTCGGAAAATCTCCAATGATTCCGAGCCCCATAAGGCTACATTCGTCTGGACCCGAGAGAATAGTGGTGGGGACACGTGTATCCCGCCCACGATCTCTGACCAATCATCTTCGGCCGATACCGCAGACTTATCTCCCCTGGACGTGCGGTAGTTCTGCCAATATGGACCCATCACCTCCACTAACTGAAGTCTGACAGGAAATAAAATTTACTACCTTATATCTGTTATAGTCGAACTGTTGGCTTTTATTAGTGGCAATAATTTGTAATATCAGTTCAACATTTTTGGGTTACAATCTTTGTAGGGGAGACGGAGGACATTTTGGATTCCTCTACCGATATTTCTCAAATAACATTGGAATAGCAGTAACTGTCAGCCATTCTTATCTGGTGAATCAGCTTCTAGTGTTTAAGCTGATAAAGGAATCTGCCTTTCATTACCACATTAATGAAGTATCGGTTATTTTCAGTTTGTTTTCATCTTTAGCTGTAATATCTTCGAACCCGAATGGAGAACGACTTTCATTTATTCGATATATCCGTTTACCTGTAGCAATGTGTGTACCTGGGTCGGCTGCTCCTTCAAGAAAACTCGTAGGTAATGCACCTGTACAGATAGCGTTGCCGAGATAATTCCTTTTAGTTCACCAAAGATTTGTCATAACCCTAAACGTTCTAAAATCCGGATAATTACTTTGTCGGGAATGGTGCCATTCATTTTGGTAGACGTCTGCCTACAGTTAAAACACTCTCTATTATAACTGACGACTGTCCAGTATAAGGCCCTAATATTGGCTAATATGGACCGATAGTTTTACAGATTAAATTGACACCAGTTGATGGGACGCTTTCCCTTTTAAATTAGGCTAACTTCTAGGATAAGTACTACAACTAAAACTGAAGAGATTTACAATCTACACAGGAAGGCGGCATCACGGTGATCTAGACTTAAGCTCAATTCAACGACGTCCTGTTTGAAAATGATGCTTAGCATAACAGCGAAATTTAAATTTATTTTGAAATAACAAACCAGAACAATAATTTCATAGAAGCCAAGCCATATATACATATACACCAGGTTCTGATCAAAAGATTATAACTTTACTGAAGGCAAGTAACAACACAGACAATGGCCAAAAATAATCTTACGGTAGCCAAGTAGCTTAGCCCTCCGAGGAAACAATGTAATAATTTCACACAGGAAATACCAGCTAAGGAAACTTGTCAGAAAATGAAAATTACCCAGGAGACAATTACTAACTGTACACGCTGGTTCAGAAATGATAAATGTGCCGAGGTCGGGTAACTCTACGAAACACCGGTCAGCAGGTGGTCATTTTACAGGGTAGATGCATCACCCAGGACACCGGTTAGCAGGTGGTTATTTTACAGGGTTGTGCATCACCCAAGACACCGGTCAGCAGGTGATCATATCACAAAAACTCAAATACACGAAACACCGGTCGGCCGGTGGCTATTTTACAGGGTTGATGCATCACCCAGGACACCGGTCAGCAGGTGACCATATCACAAAAACTCAAATACACGAAACACCGGTCAGCAGGTGGTCATTTTACAGGGTTGATGCATCACCCAGGACACCGGTCAGCAGGTGGTTATTTTACAGGGTTGACGCATCACCCAGGACACCGGTCAGCAGGTGACCATATCACCAAACTCAAATACACGAAACACCGGTCAGCAGGTGGTTATTTTACAGGGTTGATGCATCACCCAGGACACCGGTCAGCAGGTGACCATATCACCAAACACCGGTCAGTAAACAATAATTCTCAAGAGCTCTACCAATATTCTGGACCCAGATCGATGGGTGAATTATCGTTTGCGTTACCTAGGTAACACGTGAACTCGCCGTTTTCCGGAAAAGTCGATTATATTAATAAATACAAACGGTAGAAAACAGAATGATCGGGTCTGGAAAAGTTTCTTTCATCCGCTACTTTCTCTGTTTGGTATAAGTAGAGATTATCAAATCCATGATTTTCCATCTTTTATTCCATCCTTCTCTGATACGATTCATTATTTCTAAATAAAATTAATTATTGAATCCAGTACTCCGGTTACTGGATAAGCAGACAGAAAGGGATTGAGAGACAGAGACAGATCTTCGACAGCTGTGACTTTCGATCCAAGAAATGAATGTAGGATGAGTTAGGCTTAGGATTAACCCTTGCGGGTCCTATTTAGACTCCGCCGGTGTGCGGTATCAGGGAGAAGAATAGCAGCCAAGGAGAGGCAGGGAGGAAGATCAAACCAAGAACAGTGGACTGACCAGTCATCAAGGCGGTCCGACCTGGCCAGTCGGGGACTCGGTCATAATGGTTGGCTTCAGTTTGCAAGTAAACAATTTTCACGTCTTACCCTGAACTCCCTTCCTTTTTACAATTCGATTATTCGAGAGAAGGTCTAAACAGGTCTGTTTGTTGACTCTCTCCATGTTACTGCTGTTCTACGCCTGAAAAACCATATAATTGGATTATCAAGAAAGAAACATCTCACTGTCCAATTTCACTATAAATGTGAAACATGGATCACCAGAGATACGTATAAAAATACTTGAGTCAGCAAACTGGTACAATGTTGGGCTCACATCCGGTTAGAAGAATCCTCTTCATTCCATCCTCATACTTATTACTCTCTGTAAATTCTGCACACGATAGGTGTTCGATCTCCGGACGGTGCTTCTGTCTGAAGAACATGACCATTTCCTGTGTCCGGTTCACCGTGACAGACCCCTCCGCTTGTGACTGACTAATTTTCAGTCCGCTATCTCTTTATAAATTAGGGGGCTGACCAAACGCATCTCCGTCCTGCAGGGAATCTGTTCTTGTTCCTTAGTCTGTTTTATTTCATTACTAACCTTACTAATTGATTGGTAAATTGTTATATCAAGTAATTTACATACACAAGCCAAATTATTAATAAAAAGAGAAACAGAAAAAGGGGTAAATTGTATAGACCCACAAAAAATGGGCTATTTATACCGTAAATAAATGGGTCTTGTGGACTCTCCGTTGGTGTCCACGTGTCAACTGACCAGAGGCTTTTGTACACATACTTTGTTGTAAGATACCATGTTACCAGAAGTGGTGCCGGTGACAAATATCCAGGTATTGTAGTATAAAGAGGTAGCCCCTGGTAGGCAACTGGCATTTGCACGGCAGTCATCGCCTTCAGGCTGTTGAAAGTTAGAGAACAGTTTTAAACATCGGTCAGATTTCCCGTCCGATTCCAATTGTGCGTATATGGAATGGCAGAGAAACTATCATCAATGAAATGTGGTGTTTCGTAGATACCTCCGATAAAGATTCGGCCAACTAAGGGGGCAGTAATGGGTCCCTTATTCAGTCGGTTGAAAGTTTTATTACGGTAGCCAATTATTCAATATTAATTATGTCTATTCGTCAGTCTCTATGTTTGCCAACCACGTGAATGGTTCGGTCTCTTTTACCTAATCACCCACTGATCGTCACATCCAGCCATCACATTAATATTCCGAATACTGGTCAGTGCCCGTAGACTTCCTTGGATTTATTTGCATCTGTAGCATTCTTCTTTGATCACTGCGCCCGTGGAATATCTTGGTACCTTCCATTCTAACATTTCGTAGTATCGAGTATAATGGCTCTCTTTCGTAATGATTCAGCCTATAAAATGTCAAACAAGAAAGGAGTCCCTTCTACTGGCTTTTGACTCAGCCATAATCAGGTAAGGTTAACGTTAGATTGTCCTCCCTGTTCTGCTGTCTTCTCCCTCGTTAGGTCTGAAATAATTAACTGTTTCTGGAAAGAATACGACGGCCGTTTTCCTGACACTCTTGCATACCTTGAACAGATAATTAGTGTTGATTGATATTTACATATCTAGATGCAAATACCGGTTAATTTGTTACGTCTTGACATCTAATCCTTAGAAGTTGACGCCATTAATTTACAGAAGAGAGGAAATAAGAGTAATTTATAATCAGCTTCCATCATCTTGGAGTAATTTTGCAAACAAGAGATGGAGTTTGACCTCCGTTATAATCCAGTTGCCCGGGAGCAGAGGCTTTTGTATACATACTTTGTTGTAAGATACCATGTTACCTGAGGTGGTGCCGGTGACAAATATCCAGGTATTGTAGTTAAAGAGGTAGCCCCTGGTAGGCAACTGGCATTTGCACGGCAGTCATCGCCTTCAGGCTGTTGAAAGTTAGAGAACAGTTTTAAACATCGGTCACATTTACAGCCCGATTCCAATAGTGCGTTTATGGAATGGCAGAGAAACTATCATCAATGAAATGTGGTGGTTCATAGATACCTCCGATAAAGATTCGGCCAACTAAGGGGACAGTAATGGGTCCCTTCTACACCAAGCCGAAAGTTTAGTTACGGTAACCAATTATTCAGTATTGGTTATGTCTATTCGTCAGTCTCTATGATTGCGAACCACGTGAATGGTTCGGTCTCTTTTACCTAATCACCCACTGATCTTCACATCCAGCGCTCTCAGTAATATTCCGAATACTGGTCAGTGCCCGTAGACTTCCTTGGATTTATATGCATCTGTAGCATTCTTCTTTGATCACTGCGCCCGAAGAATATCTTGGTACTTTCCATGCTAACATTTCGTAGTATCGAGTATAATGGCTCTCTTTCGTAATGATTCAGCCTATAAAATGACAAACAAGAAGGGAGCCCCTTCTGCTGATTGTTTACTCAGCCATATTCAGGTAAGGTTAACGTTAGATCGTCCTCCCTGTTCTGCTGTCTTCTCCCTCGTTAGGTCTGAAATAATTAATTGTTTCTGGAAAGAATACGACGGCCGTTTTCCTGACAGTCTTGCATACCTGGAACAGATAATTAGTGTTGATTGATATTTACATATCTAGATGCAAATATCGGTTAATTTGTTAATCTTTTCATCTAATCCTTAGAAGTTGAGGCCATTAATTTTTAGAAGAGAAGAAACAAGAGTTATTTATAATCAGCTTCCATCATCTTGGAGTATTTTTGTCCTCAAGAGATGGGGCTTGAACTCCGTTAGAATCCAGTTGCCCATGCAGCAGAGGCTATTGTATAATACTTTGTTGTAAGATACCATGTTACCGGAAGTGGTGCCGGTGACAAATATCCAGGTATTGTAGTATAAAGAGGTAGATACGGGTTGGCAACTGGCATTTGCACGGCAGTCATCGCCTTCAGGCTGTTGAAAGTTAGAGAACAGTTTTAAACATCGGTCAGATTTCCCGTCCGATACCAATAGTGCGTCAAAGGAATGGTAGAGAAACTATCATCAATGAAATGTGGTGGTTCATAGATACCTCCGATAAAGATTCGGCCAACTAACGGGGCAGTAATGGATCCCTTCTACACCCAGCCGAAAGTTTTGTTACGGTAGCCAATTATTCATTATTGGTTATGTCTATTCGTCAGTCTCTATGTTTGCCAACCACGTGAATGGTTCGGTCTCTTTTACCTAATCACCCACTGATCGTCACATCCAGCCATCACATTAATATTCCGAATACTGGACAGTGCCCGTAGACTTCCTTGGATTTATTTGCATCTGTAGCATCCCCACTTTGAAAACTGCGCCCGTGGAATATCTTGGTACCTTCCATGCTAACATTTCGTAGTATCGAGTATAATGGCTCTCTTTCGTAATGATTCAGCCTATAAAACGTCAAACAAGAAGGAGTCCCTTCTACTGGCTTTTGACTCAGCCATAATCAGGTAAGGTTAACGTTAGATTGTCCTACCAGTTCTGCTGTCTTCTCCCTCGTTAGGTCTGAAATAATTAACTGTTTCTGGAAAGAATACGACGGCCGTTTTCCTGACACTCTTGCATACCTTGAACAGATAATTAGTGTTGATTGATATTTACATATCTAGATGCAAATCGGTTAATTGTTATCTTTTCATCTAATCCTTAGAAGTTGACGCCATTAATTTTTAGAGAGAAGAAACAAGAGTAATTTATAATCAGCTTCCATCATTTTGCAGTGATTTTGCAAACAAGAGATGGAGTTTGACCTCCGTTAGAATCCAGTTGCCATTGGAGAAGAGGCTTTTGTATACATACTTTGTTGTAAGATACCATGTTACCGGAAGTGGTGCCGGTGACAAACATCCAGGTATTGTAGTATAAAGAGGTAGCCCCTTGTAGGCAACTGGCATTTGCACGGCAGTCATCGCCTTCAGGCTGTTGAAAGTTAGAGAACAGTTTTAAACATCGGTCAGATTTCCCGTCCGATTCCAATTGTGCGTCTATGGAATGGCATAGAAATTATTAATGAAATGTGGTGGTTCATAGATACCTCCGATAAAGATTCGGCCAACTAACGGGGCAGTAATGGGTCCTTCTACACCCAGCCGAAAGTTTTGTTACGGTAGCCAATTATTCAATATTAATTATGTCTATTCGTCAGTCTCTATGTTTGCCAACCACGTAAATGGTTCGGTCTCTTTTATCTAATCACCCAATGATCGTCACATCCAGCGCTCTCAGTAATATTCCGTATACTGGTCAGTGCCCGTAGACTTTCTTGGATTTATATGCATCTGTAGCATCCCCACTTTGAAAACTGCGCCCGAAGAATATCTTGGTACTTTCCATGCTAACATTTCGTAGTATCGAGTATAATGGCTCTCTTTCGTAATGATTCAGCCTATAAAATGACAAACAAGAAGGGAGCCCCTTCTACTGACTGTTTACTCAGCCATATTCAGGTAAGGTTAACGTTAGATTGTCCTCCCTGTTCTGCTGTCTTCTCCCTCGTTAGGTCTGAAATAATAATAATGTTTCTGGAAAGAATACGACGGCCGTTTTCCTGACAGTCTTGCATACCTGGAACAGATAATTAGTGTTGATTGATATTTACATATCTAGATGCAATATCGGTTAATTTGTTAATCTTTTCATCTAATCCTTAGAAGTTGACGCCATTAATTTACAGAAGAGAGGAAATAAGAGTAATTTATAATCAGCTTCCATCATCTTGGAGTATTTTTGTCCTCAAGAGATGGAGTTTGACCTCCGTTAGAATCCAGTTGCCCAAGGAGTAGAGGCTTTTGTAAACATACTTTGTTGTAGGATGTCATGTTACCGGAAGTGGTGCCGGTGATAAACAACCAGGTATTGTAGTATAAAGAGGTAGCCCCTGGTAGACAACTGGCATTTGCATGGCAGTCATCGCCTTCAGGCTGTTGAAAGTTAGAGAACAGTTTTAAACTTCGGTCAGATTTGCCGTCCGTCACCAATTGTGCGTTTGTGGAATGGCAGAGAAACTATCATCAATGAAATGTGGTGGTTCATAGATACCTCCGATAAAGATTCGGCCAACTAACGGGGCAGTAATGGGTCCCTTCTACACCCAGCCGAAAGTTTTATTACGGTAGCCAATTATTCAATATTAATTATGTCTATTCGTCAGTCTCTATGTTTGCCAACCACGTGAATGGTTCGGTCTCTTTTACCTAATCACCCACTGATCGTCACATCCAGCCATCACATTAATATTCCGAATACTGGTCAGTGCCCGTAGACTTCCTTGGATTTATTTGCATCTGTAGCATTCTTCTTTGATCACTGCGCCCGTGGAATATCTTGGTACCTTCCATTCTAACATTTCGTAGTATCGAGTATAATGGCTCTCTTTCGTAATGATTCAGCCTATAAAATGTCAAACAAGAAAGGAGTCCATTCTACTGGCTTTTGACTCAGCCATTATCAGGTAAGGTTAACGTTAGATTGTCCTCCCTGTTCTGCTGTCTTCTCCCTCGTTAGGTCTGAAATAATTAACTGTTTCTGGAAAGAATACGACGGCCGATTTCCTGACACTCTTGCATACCTTGAACAGATAATTAGTGTTGATTGATATTTACATATCTAGATGCAAATACCGGTTAATTTGTAACGTCTTGACATCTAATCCTTAGAAGTTGACGCCATTAATTTACAGAAGAGAGGAAATAAGAGTAATTTATAATCAGCTTCCATCATCTTGGAGTAATTTTGCAAACAAGAGATGGAGTTTGACCTCCGTTAGAATCCAGTTGCCCGGAGCAGAGGCTTTTGTATACATACTTTGTTGTAAGATACCATGTTACCTGAAGTGGTGCCGGTGACAAATATCCAGGTATTGTAGGTTAAAGAGGTAGCCCCTGGTAGGCAACTGGCATTTGCATGGCAGTCATCGCCTTCAGGCTGTTCAAAGTTAGAGAAAAGTTTTAAACATCGGTCAGATTTCCCGTCCGATACCAATATTGCGTTTATGGAATGGCAGAGAAACTATCATCAATGAAATGTGGTGGTTCATAGATACCTCCGATAAAGATTCGGCCAACTAACGGGGCAGTAATGGGTCCCTTCTACACCCAGCCGAAAGTTTTGTTACGGTAGCCAATTATTCATTATTGGTTATGTCTATTCGTCAGTGTCTATGTTTGCGAACCACGTGAATGGTTTGGTCTCTTTTATCTAATCACCCAATGATCGTCACATCCAGCGCTCTCAGTAATATTCCGAATACTGGTCAGTGCCCGTAGACTTTCTTGGATTTATATGCATCTGTAGCATTCTTCTTTGATCACTGCGCCCGAAGAATATCTTGGTACTTCCATGCTAACATTTCGTAGTATCGAGTATAATGGCTCTCTTTCGTAATGATTCAGCCTATAAAATGACAAACAAGAAGGGAGCCCCTTCTACTGACTGTTTACTCAGCCATATTCAGGTAAGGTTAACGTTAGATCGTCCTCCCTGTTCTGCTGTCTTCTCCCTCGTTAGGTCTGAAATAATTAATTGTTTCTGGAAAGAATACGACGGCCGTTTTCCTGACAGTCTTGCATACCTTGAACAGATAATTAGTGTTGATTGATATTTACATATCTAGATGCAAATATCGGTTAATTTGTTAATCTTTTCATCTAATCCTTAGAAGTTGACGCCATTAATTTTTAGAAGAGAAGAAACAAGAGTAATTTATAATCAGCTTCCATCATCTTGGAGTATTTTTGTCCTCAAGAGATGGGGCTTGAACTCCGTTAGAATCCAGTTGCCCACGGAGCAGAGGCTTTTGTATACATACTTTGTTGTGAGATACCATGTTACCAGAAGTGGTGCCGGTAACAAATATCCAGGTATTGTAGTATAAAGAGGTAGACACGGGATGGCAACTGGCATTTGCATGGCAGTCATCGCCTTCAGGCTGTTGAAAGTTAGAGAACAGTTTTAAACATCGGTCAGATTTCCCGTCCGATACCAATAGTGCGTTTATGGAATGGCAGAGAAACTATCATCAATGAAATGTGGTGGTTCGTAGATACCTCCGATAAAGATTCGGCCAACTAACGGGGCAGTAATGGGTCCCTTATTCAGTCGGTTGAAAGTTTTATTACGGTAGCCAATTATTCAATATTAATTATGTCTATTCGTCAGTCTCTATGTTTGCCAACCACGTGAATGGTTCGGTCTCTTTTACCTAATCACCCACTGATCGTCACATCCAGCCATCACATTAATATTCCGAATACTGGTCAGTGCCCGTAGACTTCCTTGGATTTATTTGCATCTGTAGCATTCTTCTTTGATCACTGCGCCCGTGGAATATCTTGGTACCTTCCATGCTAACATTTCGTAGTATCGAGTATAATGGCTCTCTTTCGTAATGATTCAGCCTATAAAATGTCAAACAAGAAGGAGATCCCTTCTACTGGCTTTTGACTCAGCCATTATCAGGTAAGGTTAACGTTAGATTGTCCTCCCTGTTCTGCTGTCTTCTCCCTCGTTAGGTCTGAAATAATTAACTGTTTCTGGAAAGAATACGACGGCCGATTTCCTGACACTCTTGCATACCTTGAACAGATAATTAGTGTTGATTGATATTTACATATCTAGATGCAAATACCGGTTAATTTGTAACGTCTTGACATCTAATCCTTAGAAGTTGACGCCATTAATTTTTAGAAGAGAAGAAACAAGAGTAATTTATAATCAGCTTCCATCACCTTGGAGTATTTTTGTCCTCAAGAGATGGAGTTTGACCTCCGTTAGAATCCAGTTGCCCACGGAGCAGAGGCTTTTGTATACATACTTTGTTGTAAGATACCATGTTACAAGAAGTGGTGCCGGTGACAAATATCCAGGTATTGTAGTATACAGGTAGACACGGGATGGCAACTGACATTTGCACGGCAGTTATCGTCTGCAGGCTGCTCATCGTTAGACATAACAGTTTTAACTGCCGTCCCTGCGTCTGTAAGTTCGTCCAACTCAGCGTTTGCGACCATTTGAATTTCCGCGTTCGTAAATCACGTGACTGATGTCGTCACTCCTCCATTCGTAACCCACCACTTTCTCCCGTGATGTTCCGTCTATTAATTAACATTTTTCGATTTGACAGAACTTGTTTGTATCTTACAGCCTCCATGTAATGGCAATAAAAGCATCACCCCTATCCTTTGGCAGCTAATGGCTCTCCCCCTTAATAATCCGGCCTACTACCAGTCCAGCAGTTAGTCCCTTCGTCACAGTCATTTACTCAGGTAGGGTTAATGGTGGATTTACCTGTCTGTTCTTCTCTCTTCCCCTTCGTGTGATCCGAGTCGATCACTGAGCCTGGAATGTATACGAGGTCCGTATTCTGTAAAACGGTAATTAGTTTTAAATCGATTTTTCCCACCTGAGATGTAAATTGAGGTTACCATAGAGACCGAGCACATCAGGATGTCTGGAGCTGGTAAATAGGAAAACTTTGGTATTCGGCCGGAATCCGAGGGTCGCTCAGGATCTCTCCAAGATGGCGATCCGCAGTTAATCGGCCCTGAATAAGAGGGGAAACCTACGGGACTCGGGAGGTAGAGGGAGCGTTCATTTTCTCGGGTACGAAATCTTCAGGCCTCTCCTCGTTCAACAGTAAATCTGGTGACAATTCCTTATACGCTCTATGTTCTTCACACTCGGAAAATCTCCAATGATTCCGAGCCCCATAAGGCTACATTCGTCTGGACCCGAGCGAATAGTGGTGGGGAGACGTGTATCCCGCCCACGATCTCTGACCAATCATCTTCGGCCGATACCGCAGACTTATCTCCCCTGGACGTGCGCTAGTTCTGCCAATATGGACCCATCACCTCCACTAACTGAAGTCTGACAGGAAATAAAATTTACTACCTTATATCTGTTATAGTCGAACTGTTGGCTTTTATTAGTGGCAATAATTTGTAATATCAGTTCAACATTTTTGGGTTACAATCTTTGTAGGGGAGACGGAGGACATTTTGGATTCCTCTACCGATATTTCTCAAATAACATTGGAATAGCAGTAACTGTCAGCCATTCTTATCTGGTGAATCGGCTTCTAGTGTTTAAGCTGATAAAAGAATCTGCCTTTCATTACCACATTAATGAAGTATCGGTTATTTTCAGTTTGTTTTCATCTTTAGCTGTAATATCTTCGAACCCGAATGGAGAACGACTTTCATTTATTCGATATATCCGTTTACCTGTAGCAATGTGTGTACCTGGGTCGGCTGCTCCTTCAAGAAAACTCGTAGGTAATGCACCTGTACAGATAGCGTTGCCGAGATAATTCCTTTTAGTTCACCAAAGATTTGTCATAACCCTAAACGTTCTAAAAACCGGATAATTATTTTGTCGGGAATGGTGCCATTCATTTTGGTAGACGTCTGCCTACAGTTAAAACACTCTCTATTATAACTGACGACTGTCCAGTATAAGGCCCTAATGTTGGCTAATATGGACCGATAGTTTTACACATTAAAATGACACCAGTTGATGGGACGCTTTCCCTTTTAAATTAGGCTAACTTCTAGGATAAGTACTACAACTAAAACTGAAGAGATTTACAATCTATACAGGAAGGCGGCATCATGGTGATCTAGACTTAAGCTCAATTCAAAGACGTTCTGTTTGAAAATGATGCTTAGCATAACAGCGAAATTTAAATTTATTTTGAAATAACAAACCAGAACAATAATTTCATAGAAGCCAAGCCATATATACATATACACCAGGTTCTGATCAAAAGATTATAATTTTACTGAAGGCAAGTAACAACACAGACACCGGCCAAAAATAATCTTACGGTAGTCAAGTAGCTTAGCCCTCCGAGGAAACAATGTAATAATCTCACACAGGAAATACCAGCTAAGGAAACTTGTCAGAAAATGAAAAATACCCAGAAGACAATTACTAACTGTACACGCTGGTTCAGAAATGATAAATGTGCCGAGGTCGGGTAACTCTACGAAACACCGGTCAGCAGGTGGTCATTTTACAGGGTTGACGCATCACCCAGGACACCGGTCAGCAGGTGGTTATTTTACAGGGTTGTGCATCACCCAGGACACCGGTCAGCAGGTGACCATATCACCAAACTCAAATACACGAAACACCGGTCAGCAGGTGGTCTTTTTACAGGGTTGATGCATCACCCAGGACACCGGTCAGCAGGTGGTCATCTTACAGGGTTGATGCATCACCCAGGACACCGGTCAGCAGGTGACCATATCACCAAACTCAAATACACGAAACACCGGTCAGCAGGTGGTCATCTTACAGGGTTGATGCATCACCCAAGACACCGGTCAGCAGGTGACCATATCACCAAACTCAAATACACGAAACACCGGTCAGCAGGTGGTCATCTTACAGGGTTGATGCATCACCCAGGACACCGGTCAGCAGGTGACCATATCACCAAACTCAAATACACGAAACACCGGTCAGCAGGTGGTCATCTTACAGGGTTGATGCATCACCCAAGACACCGGTCAGCAGGTGACCATATCACCAAACTCAAATACACGAAACACCGGTCAGCAGGTGGATATTTTACAGGGTTGATGCATCACCCTGGACACCGGTCAGCAGGTGACCATATCACCAAACACCGGTCAGTAAACAATAATTCTCAAGAGCTCGACCAATATTCTGGACAGACCGATGGTGAATTATCGTTGCGTTACCTAGGTAACACGTGAACACGCCGTTTTCCGGAAAAGTCGATTATATTAATAAATACAAACGGTAGAAAACAGAATGATCGGGTCTGGAAAAGTTTCTTTCATCCGCTACTTTCTCTGTTTGGTATAAGTAGAGATTATCAAATGAATGGTTTGTAGTTTGTTTCTCTCTCTCTCCTATACGCTTCTTTATTTCAAAATAAAAAATGTATTATCAAATTCAGTCTTCCATTTGCTGGAGAAGCGGAGAGACAGATTCGTATTAGTCAGGGAACGGTGTGTGTTCACTATAAATGTGAAACATGGATCACCAGAGATACGTATAAAAAGACTTGAGTCAGCGTACTGATACAATGTTGGGCTCACATCCGGTTAGAAGAACCCTCTTCATTCCATCCTCATACTTATTACTCTCTGTAAATTCTGCACACGATAGGTGTTCGATCTCCGGACGGTGCTTCTGTCTGAAGAACATGACCATTTCCTGTGTCCGGTTCACCGTGACAGACCCCTCCGCTTGTGACTGACTAATTTTCAGTCCGCTATCTCTTTATAAATTAGGGGGCTGACCAAACGCATCTCCGTCCTGCAGGGAATCTGTTCTTGTTCCTTAGTCTGTTTTATTTCATTACTAACCTTACTAATTGATTGGTAATTTGTTATATCAAGTAATTTAAGCCAAGCTGTAAGTTACGAGAGCAGCAGAAATAGGGTTAATTTGTATAAGCCCCTCGTAAACCTGGGCTATTTACACCGTGAAGAAACGGGGCCGCATCGAGACCTCCATCGTGCGATACCATTCGACCAGACTTGGTGCCGGCTAAATGTCCAAGTGTGGACACAGGTTTGGGATCTGACATCTGTACACATGCCAACGCCAGCGGACTGCCGACCGTTGGACGGAGCCGTCCCAGTGTCTGTCTGAGCGTTCCTCAGTCTCAGCGTCTGCCACCAGCTGGAAGTCCGCGTCCATGAAGCACGTGACAGATTTGATTCCTTATTGAACGCCAAAGTTCTCTTTCCAAAACGAATGATTACCGAAAGAGGCCAAAAAAAAAAAAAAAAAAAAAATTATTAGCATATACTTTTGTAACTGGCTCGGTTGTCGCCCTTGTAATGTCACCGGGATCAGACTGACCGCGCCCCCTGCCGGCTGGATGATGACCCGATATGGCGGCTTCTACCTATTGGAAAGGAAACTACAAACTGAAGCCGAGTTGGTTCCGTCCCGTCTTTATTAGTCTGACGATGTCTCGGTTTCCTGGTCTGGCAAACAATTTCTTGAGAGAAAAAAAGGAAGAAAAGAACAGCTGAACTTTCACCCCGTCAGGAGGAATTTCTCGGGTGCGATACCCTGACCCGGTCTGCGACGAGATGCTGTTATCATCATCATCATCATCATCATTAAAATGAAGAACTCTAAAAAATTCAAATCCTTATCAACCCCAAATAATAAAAATGTAAAATAGGAAAAATAGTTTTAATTAAATGCAATTTTCAAATTTATAAAAACAGAATAAAAGGAGAGTTTTTCTGCTTAACTGCAACTTTGAGGAGATTTAGAAGGAATTTGGAGTTTTTAGAATCTATTTGCTACCACAAAACATCTTAAATAAAATCCTTTACGACATCTGACTGTATTAGTGTAGTGGAGCCCGGTTCCTTTACATCGATTTGCTGCCTACGTATTTCACATGGATTACTTCCTGTAATACATTTTCGAAAGAAATGAATCAGCACAATTTCGGTTAACAGAAATACTTCTATTATTGTAGATGTAAAACTTTAATTCTAATCTTCTAAAATTGCTAACTGTTAACACTGCCAACAACAAAACCATCCAATTAATTAATTATTGCTATTTATTTGCATCACCAACAATTCTACTAATACTACTACTACTACCAGTAATTTACTTAAAATCTAGAAAAGAAAAGATTTACTTATAATATCCCTAAATCAACACTGGTAAAGTTAATATTACGGGTGTTAATGCGGGGTGCCATGCTATGCTATTTTAAAGGCCATCAAAAATGGTCAAAGGATAAAACTCACTGATGTCATATGATTACCTGAACCCATGCTAAGTATTCCATAAATATTGTGCTTAAATCTTCCACCACATTATATATTCTACCAAGTTGATTTCTCTTCAATGTAGATTGGAATCAATCAATACATTGATGTACATGAATGCTACTAAATGAACAGTTATTAAATACACAACGATCTACTTCTTGTCTACTGTATGTAGTTTCAAATCCTAACAACAGTACAACTAGGTTTTTTTCTATTCCTGTTACTCAATCGATTTGTCTGTTAGCATAATCGAAGTAATTGTTTATTTAGTTTCAAGCATCCTAACAAATTCTAATTACTACTTCTCAAAAATCTCTATGAGGTATATATAATTACCTTCAATAAATTATCTCATCCTAAAAGTCTTTAGATTTGAGGTACTTATCATTTTACACTCCTAATATTTTAATATGATAATTTTGACATATTTATAATGCTCAAAATTTGATTCTGAAATTTTCTTTTAATCAAATCATAGGAAAAGAGTTTTTTTTTGTAATGTACTTGTAGATGTATAATACTTACTAAAGTTACTGATAATACAATATGGAAAGAGAATCTATTCTAATTAATTGGTTGCATGCATAAATTCTGAAATTAAATTAGTTACTGATTTTTGTAGACCTCGCCCCATAAATCTAAATGAAACTAAAAATCTGATCTTAAACGAGTTAGTTATTATTCTATCATTTTTAAAGTTCTTTACTAACAATTTTTTAAAATGAAAATATGTCTCAGATATTCATGATGTAGCAGAGATCATTAGAATAAAAGTCGGAATCATAATTAGTACAAAAATTCATGTATTCATATTTGGTGGGTATTTAACAACACCCCTAAATTTATCAGTGAGATGATAACAGTCTCTCACATTTTAAATTTTCATTAATAGAAAGGTTATTTAAATATTTGACAAGTATTAGATTTTATAAACATTTTTTGTTGTTGCTTCTTTTGTAGTTTGTGCTCTAAAGAAGACAGGCTTGTCTCTTACATAGAAAATTTCATACATTGTACTTGGCTATATAATATTTTTTTTCTGCTTTTACCGTAATTTTTTTACCCAGATGCTCTTGATAAAACACTTTCAAAATCTGTGTATGTTACAAAAAAACAATAAGCTTTTAAAATAGCTTTTAAATTCTGGTTTATCATTAAACATATTAGGTAATCTATGCTTCATTGTGTTCTGAAGCTCTTTCTCATTTCTGTAATTAATGAAACACTTGTTACAGGTGTAAACATTTTCATCATGAACTGGTACTTGTGAGCTGACCAGTCTAGATAAATCTCTTATTTTACCAGCTTTTCACCTTGAGTAATGAGTATGAGACCTACACCATTTTTTTTTATTGGGTGTGGTACAACCTTTTCATTATCTTCATCATGCATATAAACCCTAACCAATATATCTAAATGTTTTTTATTGTCTTCAAAGTTTGCTATTTTGGTGACTGCAACAGAATAAATTATTCTATTCACATTTAATTCATGTTCAAGTGGTTTGTAGCTTGCTGCTCTATAAGGACATTCCTTACCATCTACTTTGCATAGATATGCACATATACACCAAATAAAACATTTTGATCAATTGGTATATCTCTCATCTAAGTTTTATGTATTTAAAATAGTTTTGGTATTTTCTATAAATTTTGGTAGTTCTATTGTTTAAGTGAGTTCTGTAACTACGCCATACTTATGATTTTTTTATGCAGTAAGAGGTAAGTAAGACTCTTTCATTAATAGTCCACATATTATCTACATTATTTTAGATTTATCTTTTGATTAATTTATCTTTAAATCAAATACATGCTCTCCTAGGGCATTAAGTGCATATATTCTAGTCTGTTTATAATTTGCATAATTTATCTTTCTCATTTTACTTTACTCATCTTCTTCATCACAGGCCTTAATGGAGTCAGCCAAGATTGTCTGGGTCAACTAACTACAAACATCAAAATCCTCCATTTTGTCATAATTAAAAACCCAACAGCAGCAGCAAACTAAAAAAGGCCAAAATTTGCAGGCTAAACTCAGTAAAAGTCTATTTTTCTTAAATTTTTTTTGTTGTTGTGATTTTATCAACTCTGTCTGTGAGGTTGCTCTAAAAATTTGGAAAACAGACAAAGCAAACTGTTTTTTCCTCTCATTTCCATAAAATATTGCACATAAACAGGTCCTCAAATCTCAACAAAAACATCTCTCTCAAAATTAGAAGTCAGCACTTGGCACCAGTACATCATAGTCAACATGGGACCTGCTTCAGGTACAACAATCTCACCCCGCATAAGTCTCTATATCATCCAATACTTCATGGCTCTGTGCAGGAATAATGCATCTTCATTAATAGACAGACAACAGTTTGTTATTTTTATTCATCTTTTGATCATAATTTTGGATGTCAGCGTATTTCTTTTTAAGTTTAATTTAAAAGTTCTAGGTAAGTTTGAAATATCTAATTATTTTCCATATATATTAAAGAATTTGTTCTTAGTTCAGATATATATCTGTTAAGTTCATTTGAAAATGAGATACAGCAATAGATTTAATGACAAAATAAAAATGCTTTCATAAGATATACAAGAAATCAACTCTTCTTAATAAACTCTTAATTTTGTTTTATTATGATATATTCTTAGAGATTTCTTTGCATCTTATGTAGGTATTTCCATTTCTTAATTAAGGGCGTGTTCCAAGAATGAACAGACACTAACTATAATATTTTTGATAACCTACTTGAGAGATATTGCACTAAGACATCCATGATAACTGCCCTTTTAACATTCAACAAGAAGAGCTGAATTTGCCACACACAAAACTTCGTTTTCTACCTGTGCAGTACAAATTATTGTCAGAGTTACTGCATGAAGGGTAAAAGAGATATCTGGAATTCTGCTGAAGGTAATTTTGACTCCCTTCATTCTTCCAGGTGAATCCATAGTGTTCCCAGTTAATACCTTTGCTTATAGCTCCAACATACACTGGAAGAGAAAGGTGGTGTTTGAAAGTACTGCTAGTGGGCCAGGGGGAAAGAAGAACTAGAACCTTACACAGAAATGTTTCCATTTATCTTGTTGGAAAAAGGGTTGGCTTTTGACTCTCGCATTAATCTCCAAGGCAATTAATGAAATGAAGTAAAGATTCAAAACATTATTAATTATATTAATAATATTAAGAAAATATAAAAGATTCCAAATATTCACAATATTTGGCATAAAATATAGTTTCATCTTTGCTGTTTAAAAATAAAAGTCTTTATTTTTGAAATAATAATAGTAATATTTACATCATTTAGTATGTGATTGAGAGACTGTGTATATCAGATGGGGAATTGTGTGGCTATGAGACTACAGTATCTGCCACCTGTCCAGTCGTCGAGACCATTTCATAACTGTGAATATTTCACAGAATCTTTCTTCAAAAACATTTCTTTTCGCCGTTTGCTTAAGCAAATTAGTATTTGGTTATTTATTCATTTTTTGATGAAAAGAATCCTGAAATTCATTCTGTCTGTACATTTTTGTGCTGACTATAATATACACACCATTTCAGCACTGTCAGATACGCACTTCTATTACTTTTTCTAAAATATTTTAAATATCCAATCATACTGGAATCTTATAATTATGGCCTCTAGTTTTAGTAGCTGTAGAGAGCCAAAAAATTGCTTCTGTCGATGTGTTCATTCACAACCCTTCTGTTAAGACTTTCTAAACATCTGAAATTCAAAATTGGTAGATCTAATATTTTTAAGTAGATTGCATATTCCAAATGCTTAGGATCCAGAAAAATTCTAGCTGCTGCACCAGTATCTTTTCTTATAAGAACTGCACAGCATGTTCAGAAAAACTAAGGGTTTACAGAAAAGAATCAAGACTTTCTTACTTCTGTGTTTGATACTATAGTTAGTTACTACAAGATTAAAAACAACCTTTAATTTATTATTAATGACTGTCATAATGAACCAAAAGATGGGTTTACGTGGCATGGAGGACGATAATTGTTGTGTGAAATAGGTGATTATTTTGGTGTACTGACATCAATCAATGATGATAAATCAAAGATAGCTTTCCATGCATTAAGGAAACCAAATACTTTACCGTAGTATTCAGGTAGGTCAGCAACTTTCATGATGAATTTTGCCAGATCGGGATTAGTGATGTTGACCAGGTGAGTTCCACTGGAAGCGCACTCGCTTCTTGCTTCGTTCCAACTTTTCCACAAAGCATATGCACTGTAAACTCTATAGAGCAAGTGAAGCGTCACATTCAATTTGTAGCCCTTTGGGATGATGCATGAAGCTAGGAAGGAATACAGAAGAACAATAGTTCCAAGTACAGCTAATTCCAGAAGTTAAATTGGAAAACATTGGTAACTTTTGTTAATTGTGAAATATATAAAAAAAAAATGCGTCAATTTTAAAATAAATAATAATAAGAATAAATACTAAAATTCATACAAAGGATACATCATCACTAAGTATTTCAGTGGTGAGTATTTTCCTCATATATGAGGTCCGTCGAAAAAGTATCCTACCTGGCAAGGTTGTGGTGGCCGGCAGTGCCAGCTGACTGTCCACGCAGGTGTTACTCTGAAATATACCTACCTGGCGAGGTTGTGGTGGCTGGCACTGCCAGCTGACTCTCCATGCAGGTGTTACTCTGAAATATACCTACCTGGCGAGGTTGTGGTGGCAGGCACTGCCAGCTGACTATCCACGCAGGTGTTACTCTGAAATATACCTACCTGGCGAGGTTGTGGTGGCCGGCAGTGCCAGCTGACTGTCCACGCAGGTGTTACTCTGAAATATACCTACCTGGCGAGGTTGTGGTGGCAGGCACTGCCAGCTGACTGTCCACACAGGTGTTACTCTGAAATATACCTACCTGGCAAGGTTGTGGTGGCAGGCACTGCCAGCTGACTCTCCACGCAGGTGTTACTCTGAAATATACCTACCTGGCAAGGTTGTGGTGGCAGGCACTGCCAGCTGACTCTCCACGCAGGTGTTACTCTGAAATATACCTACCTGGCGAGGTTGTGGTGGCCGGCACTGCCAGCTGACTGTCCACGCAGGTGTTACTCTGAAATATACCTACCTGGCAAGGTTGTGGTGGCAGGCACTGCCAGCTGACTCTCCACGCAGGTGTTACTCTGAAATATACCTACCTGGCAAGGTTGTGGTGGCAGGCACTGCCAGCTGACTCTCCACGCAGGTGTTACTCTGAAATATACCTACCTGGCGAGGTTGTGGTGGCAGGCACTGCCAGCTGACTGTCCACGCAGGTGTTACTCTGAAATATACCTACCTGGCAAGGTTGTGGTGGCCGGCAGTGCCAGCTGACTGTCCACGCAGGTGTTACTCTGAAATATACCTACCTGGCAAGGTTGTGGTGGCAGGCACTGCCAGCTGACTCTCCACGCAGGTGTTACTCTGAAATATACCTACCTGGCGAGGTTGTGGCAGCTGGCTGACTCTCCATGCAGGTGTTACTCTGAAATATACCTACCTGGCGAGGTTGTGGTGGCAGGCACTGCCAGCTGACTGTCCACGCAGGTGTTGTTGATCAGAGTAATGTCGTCCCTCTGATGTTCCACAGCCGCCTCGAGTTTTCCTATTCTGCTTCCCGACATTTTCTCGAACCGCTCGATCCGTTCGGTTAACGCCTCGTAGTCGCGAATCATTCGGGCCTTCTGTTGGAGGAAGTTCCCCTTGGCAGCCTTCATCTCTCTGGTCACGGTGTCCCTGAAGACCCGGAAGGGGGCTGGAATAGCCGGTGTCTCTAGGCCCAGCCTGATGCCAGCCTCTACACGCTCCGACAGCTTCTCCAGCCCGTCTCGGAGATCCCCGTCCATCCTCCTCATCTCGGCTCTCAGGGCCTGGATCTCCGCCCCCTGCGCGATTTCCCCATCCAGCCTCTCCTTCAGGGATCTCACCTCCTCTTCGTACTCCCCCATTTTCTTGTCCTGGAAGCTGCTCAGCCTCTCTGCGAACTTCAACCTTGCGCTCAGGAACCCGATCTTCTCTTCTCCTTCCTCCAGTTTCTTCTCCAGCCCCGCCACCCGGGCCTCCAGCGAGCTGCCGCCGCCGCAGCCGCCCCCCACGCCCCGTGGAGCCCCAGACCGACCGCCCACACGGCCAGCAGCCACCCGACATGGCCCCCACGCCGGTCCATCTCGACCTCTGACCCGGGATGACGTAATGCACGCGCCCGCGTCTCAGCAAACGGATTAACTGGTGCAGATCGTTGATTAAGATTTAATAAATAAATAAATAAATAAATAAATAATTGTTATTAATTCCTCGATGGCGGGTAAAGCGCATCGATCACCGCCCTCCGTCCGTCCAGAGAGGGCGGGGGCGACCTGCCGCCCGCTGAATGTTGTATGCGACCTGTCGCGGTGAACAGTAAGACCAGGACCCGGGGCTGGCAGCTCGGGGACGTGGGGCGTCGTAAGGTTCGAACCCTGGGGGCCAGATCGATCTAGCCGAACAGGAGGGAGGGAGGAGGATGCCCCCTATATCCCCCCCCCACCGCGCCGAGATCACGTGACAAAGTTTAGCAATATGGACCCCCCCTCGAGTTATGGCGGCCCCAGCCCCGAGCTTTACCGAGCCCGGATGGTTCAGACCGATCCTTCCTTCACGCCCCCCGCCCCCCCCGGCGCTATGGTTAGCAGGTAATTAGCTGTGTGGTGCAATAAACCCCCCCGCCAAAGTTGTTGCTCATTCTGCGGGATCAGCGCAGTGGGGCCGTTTGTTGATGTGACCGCGGGGCCCCTTACAGGGGAGTGGCTGAGGACCCGGGAGAGGTGAGAGGTGCCTGACGCCCCTCCAACTGCTCCTTCCTTACCCGGCCAATGCTGGATCAGGGAATAATCTAGAGTATGAAGTGAACGCCGCCAGCCCGTCTGTTGATGTCCAGACTGGTACGGAGAACAGCTTGTCGCCCAGAATTGCCTTTATTTAGTTGCTCAGGCAGGGGAGTCGGTGACACAATCGGCTCTGAAAGATGAGGGTATGGCGTAAGTCAGGGTCCAAGCTGAAGGTTCAGTAACCCTGAGAACCCTGAAGACATTGAAGGCCTTAAGAATATCAAATCGGAAACGGCAGAATTGTTATATGTGAACAGTGAGGCTCCCAGGACCTTGACTGAAGAGAGCGGAATGGATGAATCGTGGCAGTGATGCACCGGTAGTTGTCTCTAGATGATGAGATTTGTCAGCATGGTTATGCATCTAACAGAAGAGAAAGCAGATGATGGTGAGAGAGAAGGACTGGAGGAGAAGATTAGCTTTGATTGAGTGATAGCTGCATTGGATGTGGCGATGGAGTAGTGAAGCCTTATTACGCTGCTAGAAATAATCAGTGTGTACTGTGTTCAGGAGAAAATATCATAGGACCAAACTTTTGAAAGCAAGTGACTCTTTGAGAATTGTTTAACAGGACTTCAAAATGTTCTGAAGATCCATAAAGTGCAACTCCAATTTCTAAACCAAGTCTGATACTTAACAAAACCCCACCGAGCCAGAGTGCTTATCTTTGATGAGCTTCCATACCCACCAACTCCTATTGATGAAATTAAAGATATGCATCCTGCCTCACCTGCTGCTTCAACCTTGGCTGTACCTGACACCACCCCAAGCACTTCACCTTCTACGTAACATGCACCCTCTAGTCTACATATACTATACTTTGGGAGCAGAAACAGGAAGGATTTTGGGTAAGTACCAGACCAAATATTCAGTAAATGTTTCCTATATGTTTCATACACAAGACATTTGCATATATTACAAACAAACAACATTTAAAACTTGTATTGGCCATATACATTGTTTAGGTTACAATAGTGTTTCGCCACAGTCTGTAGCCATAGTGTTTCAGAAACCAGCCAGAGTCTTGCTTGTTTCCAAGGATGCCTGGTTTTCCACATTATGCTGAGTTTTTTGTAACAGTTGGTTACAAACGTAGTTCTGTTGATTGTGCGCTAACATCTAATCACTGAGGGGAGCAACCAGCTGTCTGTGAGATGCAACAAGCAGATCCTCGGCACAGATCAGAGATTTTGACAGCAGGTGGAATTTCCAGCCTTAGTCACTGACCTCATGAGCTCATGCAACGAAGAATATTTGTCTCATATTCCGCTATAAAACTGCTAAAATATCACGAAAAACTGGCCGAAGGAGGACATCAGCCAGTAACTACAGCCTAACATCTCTCACTGGCATCATCACAACTGCTACCCCTGCAGCTATAGCAGAAAAAATGGAATCTTCCCGCTGCTATAACCAGTTTCAGCAGCAACAACAACATAGTTTCAATAAAGGAAGATTGCCTTTACATCTTGCTGCTGCTCTTAATTTTGCTATCTACCATTACGGAAACAGAAAGGTTCTTTTGAACTGGCTACTGTGGGTAATAACGCATCATCAAATGATGCTTATATTTTTCCTCAGTAAAGACAAATGGTATATTCAGCTTGAAAACCATCTCAACAGGTATGGTTAGGTTTTGGTGGTGACCAACTCTTTCCTACCTACAGGTAAACAGGATTGTGTGCTCGTAATTATTTATTAGCCAAAGTTACACATGACTTGTTATTGAACACTTTTCTCTAATTAACAAAATGTCTTGGTGGAAGTTAATAGTGATAGCATGATTTCGTTAGAAAATTGTTTTGATTACTAGTCTTTCACTAGTGGCCTAAGGACCCCCTTATTATTATTATTATTATTATTATTATTATTATTATTATTATTATTATTATTATTATTATTATTAACTTAAACATGTATTATGAAGCATATTCTGTTATTATAATTTTTATTTTTTATTTAGATTACTCAAAATCTGGTAACAGTCCTTGGTCTTTAGGAAATAAATCTATAATCACGAAGAAAGGAAACTCTATTGCTATTAGCAGATAAAAATAGAAAAATTCCTCTGCTACCAAATCACTAGAGTGCATTTCTTTCAGTCGTCACTATTTTATAAAATGAACAGAAGAAAACGGGGTGAAAATTAATTTTTGCTTCATCTATAGTGAAAGCCATAAATAACCAATGACTGACGCCGTCTTTACTTCATCTGTAATCACTGACATAAAAACAAGAAGACCATTTCTAGTGACAGACATTAAGTAACAGAACTTCCTCTTCATACCTTCTGCCTGACATAAAGAACAGGAAGACCAGCCATCTTTGCTTTATTCTCAAAGACTGTCATAAGGAACCAGAAGACTATTTTCCACTTTCTCATCGATGACTGGCAAACGAATGCTTGTCTTTACTAAGCATTACTTTTGAAAGTTAATAAATGCTACGTAAATGTAGTCGTTTGATTCTCTATAACTGTAGTTAAAGATGAATTAAAGATGACTTATTGCTCAATAAACACAACATTTTTTAAAAATTCAAAACTGATGGCTCTTTTTTTTGAAAAAAGCAAAATGTTGATTCCTTATTGTAAGGAATACGAAAAGTTCACATTTTGACCCCCCAACCCCTGGTTTGGCTTGTAGCATGCTGTTAAAATTTTAGTAGTAAATACACACATATTAACAGCAGCATGGCCGGTCTCTACCAATTACACAATACACTGGTAATGTTTGTCTCCTCATCAATATGCCAACAGCACGGTGTAGCTGAATGATGTTGATATTAATTAGAAAAATGGTTTGGGCATTTTATTCTTGTATTATCAGCGGAATGGTAAACGAAATATCTTAGAGCATTATCTGCCACAATAGGTCAACTGTACAGTGAACGCATCAAATAAAGATAATGTGAAATGTTTTTTTTTTGTAATGCCAAAAAAATATTTAATGTAGTTGTTATGGTTTTTCATATGATATCATTATTTGCAGCATGCCTGTGTAGTACCATATTGATTCATTGATTCTTCTTCTTATACTTTGTTCTGTCATCAACAATATATAATAATTTCTTAAGAGATCTGATTTTATTTTAGTCATCTTTAAAAAAAGAATTCCAGGAAAAAGACGGAAACAAACTCTGACATAGATCCAATTTATCAGGTGTTTGACATATAATTCTAAAGTTTTCAAATGTATCAGTCAAAAGTAAGACATCAGATTTTGGGTAAATATCATTATACTCTCTTAATAGTTGAATGTTGTACTTTCAACATAATACTTTATCATTTTCAAAATCCGAGTTATTATTTTTTTTGTTGAATTAATTATAAAAATCCACCTTTGGTAGTTTACTAGTATCTACATTATACTTATAAAGTTGTCTTTAAACACCTTGTTGTAGTTTTCCTTGTCTGAGTCTTTGGAGTTTTTATAAATATATGTATTTTAAAATGTAAAGGACAAGAAATTCATTATTTATTATCACGAGAGAAGTATAATGATGTTAAAAGTGTTTTTACCATCTATTAATAATGTCCAAATGTGATTACTTGGATGTAAATATTAACATTCTACATGGGTAAGACATTAGATTTTCTGAATACCGGGTACATAAAATATGTTTCAATAAAGTCCTTTTATCAAACTTAGCACAGAAAGGACAACAATCGTGAGATGACATCATCTTATAACCAGCTTCGTTGTTTTATCAAACTTAGCACAGAAAAGACTGCAATCGTGAGATGACATCATCTTATAACCAGCTTCGTTGTTTTATCAAACTTAGCACAGAAAAGACAGCAATCGTGAGATGACATCATCTTATAACCAGCTTCGTTGTTTTATCAAACTTAGCACAGAAAAGACAGCAATCGTGAGATGACATCATCTTATAACCAGCTTCGTTGTTTTATCAAACTTAGCACAGAAAAGACAACAATCGTGAGATGACATCATCTTATAACCAGCTTCGTTGTTTTATCAAACTTAGCACAGAAAAGACAGCAATCGTGAGATGACATCATCTTATAACCAGCTTCGTTGTTTTATCAAACTTAGCACAGAAAAGACAGCAATCGTGAGATGACATCATCTTATAACCAGCTTCGTTGTTGGATGTATGATGATAATGATAATGATGGGGTTTGACCACATTGTAGAAGAGGGAAGAGGCTGAAAACTTATGCATGCCTTCTCCATGTCTATCTGACAGTGCTGAAAGTCTTTGCAGTTAGACAAAGCATGGAATCTTAATAGATGAATTATACGAATCTATACTTACTGGTGCACAGTGAAACCAATTATACAGAAAGAATTAGCTGTGATTTTCCTTGATATCTAGAGCACACGAAACCTATCTGATACCATGTTAAAAGCATGAAGAGAAAAAGATTAAAATGTTACTGTGTCTAGAGTATCAGTGCATCTGTAAGGCAATATGCACATAATGAGGTTTGTTTCTTTTCACCATGAACTTCATGGTTAAATGAAGCAGACTGATATCTATGACAGTTCATTCATGAGTGTTTTATTCTCTTCATATCGACCTGTTTTACGGCTACTTGCTAGGGCAATGTGTCAAATTGTCCAAGATTTTGTAGGCTTCCCCAAGAAATTTCTGTCAAGACTGTCACTGTGTCAGTGAACATCACGTGTATATTCCTCTTGCTGACAAAACACTCCTGCTATTTCTTCTGATCTTTTTCATGAACACCCAATCTACCGATACCCTTATTATTAAGGATGCAAAAGGATAATGAGATCTCATTGCTAATTGGATAGTCTTTAATCTTGTTTATTTAAAAATCATATTCATGACTTTATCAGTCGACCAAAACGTCATATGTCCCTTTTACATTGTTTATTGTATAAAATCCTTGTGAATTTGGGGCAAAAACTTGAAAGTCAGTGCCAAAGGTCCTGGGAACTGTTCCAATGATGCTGTTTCTTTAGTTTCATTTCACGAATTCTTAATATTAAATTAAATGTCAAAGTTGTGACCGCCCTCAAGTGATTTGTGCTCCGTAGAGGAGAATGTGCGGACCACAAGTTACTCCGCTGGGCTACTTTTACCACTCCGCTGTAGATTTTTCTCGCATCATTTGGTTGAAAATTTCTAGCAATTTTTCCAAGCAAAGACAACTTTCTTTCATTATCCATCCTATTGACTATTTAATCTTTAAAAGGAGCTAAAATCTCCACTAACAATTAGTGCTAATCTTTGCCAGTTCTGCTAAATTTTAATTATGTGAACCACTTTCACATGTAACCAAACGGCGTGCTCGTGTCAGTATTTGTATTTATTTTAAGTATCCTTTCTCCTCTGTTCGTCTACAGTTGCAGCCTGGTCAGGATGTTTGCCTTTTTAAATAAAGCAAACAGACCAAAATTTTCCCAAACTTACACAAGACCAAGTATCACATTTTCTGATCAAAACGGTTTATTTCACAAAAGACTAGTTTCTTTCAAATCTATAATAGCCTTTATGACTTCCCGCCAGTACATTTCCCTGTTGTGGTCTGAGTCAAGAAAAGAAACAATATGATATATCTACTTTAAATGTCACTATTTATTTGGATTTTTAATAAAAAGATTGTGTGTTATATATATTGGCCAATGATGAGATGAAACAGCATGATGTTGTACGGTGAAGTTTGAAAGAATATACGTAGAGAAAAATTAGTGCACTGACTTTTGAAGGCTTCCAATCAGAGCAGACAACTTTCTTAAACTTTGAAGTACAGTTGCTGCAAAATAACAAAAGAAAGAATTCAGGTTACGTCTCAGATGCTCTTCACATCAAAAGGAGAATGAATATTCAGAACATCTCTATCTACATTGACTTTCTCCACCACCATCCACCAGTTTCTATTTCCCATAAACAGAATATTTTGTTTTTAATTTATCTTCTCCACTCTCGACTATTTTTATGGGGCAGGCATCACTAATCGTTTATGTTAACCCGCAATACTAGCAAGTACAGCTGTCAAAAAGGTGCAAATCACACCGAAGTGTCGACCTACCTGTCCACTGTAATGGCAGACATTTCACCAAGTGGATGAAACCAGTACGAGTTTTCACTTTTTCAATGTATTTCCCAAAAATGGTAACAAATACAAGGAACAAAACCTGTCTCTATGGCTTAGATGCAGCACATGTAGTGAAAGTATTACAAATACTGACACACAGTAAATTTAAGCTTTCCTGGAATTGGTCTCAAAATAAGCTTTACTAAACTTTATTTTTACCCTACATACAAATAAAGTTAATGTGGCCATTTACCTGGTCCACGAAGAGATTGAACTTTCTGTTCGTATCATTCAGTAATGTATCCAAACCTTACATTTTTGCTCATTTGTAGTTTTCTGTCCCATGTAAGAACAATAACACAACCATTAGACAGAGTTTGCCTGTTTGTCTTTTGTAATATGTGTAACGGAGATAATGCAAATAAATACTGAAATAAAAGGTGGATAATAAAGCTTAAATTAATCTCTCTCTGTGAGATGGATGATCTGCTGACAGATGAGAATGAATCTTTAACCAAAATCACAAAAGCACGTTTATTGGTCCACTGACTCTCCTCTCTTTTCCCATCGAGGACTACAGCCATCGTATAAAGGAAATGTACTCTGATATGAAAACATTTCCCCATAAAAATCCTGCCACTAAACCATTCCATAATTCAATTTGTTGTTGGTACTATTGCACTTGGCACCTGGTGAACTCTGCTATTCAATGTCTGAGTTGCACACTATGCATGGCTATGTTTAGTGTAGAGCCAGGCAGTCGTCGTTGTAACTCAAAGTTCAAAGAGATTCACTCTTTCTTCAATGAAACCACTTTAGATGTAAACCAGAACTGTCTGAAAAGACAGTATTTCATGACTGGGTATAAGTAATAGCAGAAATATCTTATAGATAGTTCTTATAAGGATCATTTGATTTTGCAAAGTTAACTTTTATGTAAGCTTAATCCAACTTGAAAATCCCCTACACAACAATTGTCTTAAGGGTTCATTCCCCTGGACTCGTTATACACCTGTTGCGGCTCTGATAGGGATTATAAGTGCCACATTTGTTGTTAGGATTTAATGTTCTTGTCCTCTTAAATCCTGTTCAATGCAAAATTATTTTCTGATCGGGTACAAAAGATTAAAACTTCTTCCTTCACAGTGTCCATGCTAGTATGGGTGGGTTCAATAATTGTGACATGAAGACGACAGGTTAAAATTGTGAGCGTCTTTTAAGGTACAGTGGGTCTGGATGGGCAGCCGCATAAAGCCTCATCTCCAAATGCTTGACTTGGGCTGTTGTAGACGTTTTGGAGACATTTGTAAACTTCCTAGAGTCAAATGACACATGGTGGATTTTTAAATATAGTTATATTTATAGAGGATTCCTATCCATTCCTGAACTTCTGTCTGGGCCCTTAATGACTGAAGTTGCATAGGGTGTTTAATATGCATGAGTTAAGTGCTTTTATTTGGAGACCCAAGTGAAAGGTTTCCTAATTGAAATAAATATGGAATAAGAAATAAGAGGCTCTACTTCTCTGTGTCAGGGTGAATGGATGGCAGTGATAAGTGCCAAGCAACAAAGTTGTTAACCATTAGACTCGTATATGGCTGGCAACACCATAGTCTGGCTATATCAGCTATCCATCAAACGTTGTGATTGCTGATGGAAAACTGCTTGGCCCACCTACATTACTTGTGTGTTCCTGCCTCATCCAACATCACCACCACTGGATCAGCCAGGCACTTCTGCTCTGAGGCGGAGTCCTGCATCATTGCTGCCCTGGATACCAGCAAAGGTGAAGCTGTTCTTGGTGCCATTGTAACCATCACTCTGCTGGACGCCGTTTGCTTAGGTAATGGCGGGATGTGGACGTGGACACAGTCATGAACTACTACAAGAAAACTTGGTTTGGGCATCTGGTCCTTTGTGGTGTTTCGCCGCCACAAAACATTTCTCAGAAAGAACTTAGAGAGGGCCATGGCAGCTGATGCCAGCAGTGTCATTTGTGTTCTGTTCAGGACAAGGATGCTGACGACGAAGACCGACAACCATCTCAAACATCCACTGAACTACTGCAAAGCTGAAAACATTGTGCACAGAAACAGGTACTGAATGAGGAAAGATTTACTGATGTTTTTTTTCAAACAAATGTATAATTGTTCTGATTTAAGTTTTAAATTCACTCTGCCAGTTTCTCATGTTTCCATCCATATGTTTTGATGTAGAGCAATCACGTAACACACACACACACACACAAACATTGAACAGGTGAACTTGTTTATCTTTCATTATGCTCGCTAACACACAGCCAGTCACGCTCTCTGCCTAGAGGTGGTGGCGGGACTCTGCCGGGCAGTGCTGCCACAACCAACAATATCACCACCTGCTTACTACCAACATTCCTCTGTTAATCAGGGTGATGGTATTGGGCATGAATAAGTACACTTGTGAGCACACATATTAACAAACTATTTCACACTTATCATATATACTGCTTATGTAGTCTTTCATTTGTTTTCTATATTAATGATTTCAATGAAACATGATAAGAGTTATCTCCCCGGGTCACCAGACTGAGTGTTTAGCATAATACAAATAACACTGTTCACTTATTTATTCATGTAATTCATATGCGGATGTAAAACAATTTTTTTCTTAGTTGTAGAACTAATTAAGTATTTGAGGGCATGGCCAGGACTAAAATCAGTGGAAAATAGTCTGCATACATGTTGTTTGTCATCTGTAAGAAGTCAATAAATGTATTTCACCTGACCTTGTGACTCTTCTGACTCTCCATACAGCGTCTCAATTTGTACCTTGCTTATACCACCCGGAATGCACTTGTATGCCATCTAGAAGCACTAGTTAGTATTTGTTTTGAAAGTCAAGACACTCATAATACAAAATACACATTTTTTTCTACCAAGGGTGGGGGGGACTGCTAACCAGAGGTGGCATACAGAGGGTTAGATAACTATACTCTCAATGCATGAGCTGTTAATGAAAAAAAAATGGCATCTTTTTGCTATTCAGTAGTCATCTCAAGATCTTTCAGGCTCCTGTCCTCCTCATTTGTTTGTTCAGTGATACATAATTAGTGTTGCTTGAATGCTGGCAGGAAAAGATGTCTTTAGTTTCTTTCATTCTTTCTCCTCAGACTTCATTTATTGTGATGGGAACTTGTCCCAAGGCCAACTCTGTACTCAGAAAAAGGATTTCTTTCTTTAAGCCCAGTCCTCCAGATCAGTCAAAAAGCTAATCTCTGTTTCATACTTCACCATTCCGTTGTTCAGAAATTTAATCTGTCTTTCCTCAAACATCAGTTTCCCTTTTCACTGGGTTCAGATTTCTATTCCAGCAGCCTCGCACGATCTACCTCTGTACTCAAGAAATGTGCATCTGGCATTAAACCAATTTCTCTTTGAGAAAAAAAAGGGGGGTGGGGGTTAAATATAATATTTTTTTACATGGCATATGCTTATTAAACAACTTGGTTAATATTTTATTTCCTAATATTTTGAAGATACAGACATTTTCCTCTTAGAAATACTGATATTTCCTTGTTCCCCTCGTCATCCCTTTACAATGATACCTAAGTATGTGTGCTGTATCCATTCAAATCTCTCTTAGCTTATATGTGATACATTTGTCCTCGGGTCCATATTACAGACGTCTATTGGTATTTAAGGAATACGATGTTGGTGTCAAGGAATAAACCTATATTTCCATGGAATTTTGTCAAAATTCTTTACACCAAAACTTGATGTATTTGAATTACTTCCCTTGGCTTAAAAAAAAAAATGCTCCCTTACACAAACTTCATAATTTACCGATGCAATTAGAATACTTCCTAAACAAAGTAAAAATAAATAAGATTTATTAAAACTCTGGCTATTCCAATATGTACGACTTTCAGGTACTTTATAAAAACGACAGGTGCACGTTCATTTTGCTTGACCCCGGTTCTGAAGAAATCCACCTGCTTGAAAAAGAGTTATGCCCCTTGTAAGCAATGTTACTCGGGATATCTTTCTCTCAGCCTTGATCACGTTAAACATGGCGACAGAATGAGACATAAGAGAATTACGTTTTGTTTAAAGTTCCTGTAAATATGGTATAAATCCTTTCAGTTTCATAGCCTCGCCCACCGTTGACTGCGCGCCCTGTCATCGACGCAAGACGGTTTTTTTTCTTACGACACTAGCGCCGACTGGCGGGAAACCACAAGATAACCACGGGCGGGATTCCATGATGATGATAATAATATCGCTAAAATTTTCCCTTACACTAAAAAAAAAAATAGTATAAAGCAGAACAGATTAGCAAATGACACCTAAATTAATTATTTACTGTCGTAAATTGACCCTCGGGTGTTGCTGAATTGCATTATTTCCCATTGGAAACCCCATCCCACAACGGGAATTCTCTGATCCGCGAGATACTGCTTGATGATGGCGGCCGAATATTTCGGATCGTCATCGCGCTGAAAAATCCACTTGGGTGGGAAGCAGCTTTCAAAATATGGTTCTAGTATATCGGTAAAAATGTCCAGGTAAACAAACCGATCCATTATTCGCTGGATATGGTGACTGTTGGCCTGTCCCTTTTTTTGGAGAAGACAGCCCTATATCATAATGGTCCCGCCCTTACCTTTGATCGTTGGTTTGGTACACTTCGGATGGAATTCTTTACCAAACATGTCCGCCCATCTTTTCCAAACCTCCAGAATCGTGATTTATCCGACCAGAGCATCCTGCCCCACATTTTCCGGGATCCAATGGCCGCTCTTTGTCGCACTGAAGTCGGCCCCTTCCATCCTTCAAGGAAACAAAGTGTTCTTCCCGCAACACGCCTCATCATTTCGAAATCAGAAAGGAGTCCCTGGACAGTTCTCCTCCAAAATCCCTTAAAATGTTAGAGAAAGTCTTGTGCCAGTCGTGGAATTCGATGCTAGTACAGATAACCAGCCGTTTTCCTGAACTCTCGGCCGCCTGGAAATCTGGGTGGGGTTACCCATTGTAGAATGGCACTAACAAGTTATCTTAGTCCGCTGCATTCTATTGTCCGTCCGAAATAAACCAAATGTAAACTTTCGTCGCTATGAAAATCCGTCATAATATAGAAAAGCAAGCACATATAAATTATGTTGATGTGTGTCAATAGAAAGAACTAGAAATTGCTTCCCTGTCGGTGTAAAGCCCACGATGGAATATTTATTAAAAATAAAGAATCTCTTTTATGTCAGCCAATAAAGATGAAGTAAACTCATTCTTTTGGTTCTTTTTGTGTGTCGGTGATTAAAGATGAATTATAGACGGTGTTTACGTATATTGTGAGCCAATAAAGATGGTGTAGAATGAATCCTTTGTCTTTATTTTGATGAATGTCATGAAAAAGTAATCTCCTGATGCTTAATATCATTCATCAGAGATGAAATAATTGCGGTGTTCTTGTTTTTGATATGGGTAATTAGTGATTTATTAAAGATGGCATTTTTGATTGGTAATGCCAGCCATTAAGCATGAGGTAATAATAAATTTGTGGTTCTTTATAACATTACTAAGGATGAAATGAAGAAAAGAAGTAAACTCAATCTCTTGGATTTTTCTTTAATTTATTAAATATGGAATAAAGACGGTGTTTTGGTATTTTATGTAAAAAATTTTAAATGAATTAGACATTTTGGCTCTTTTTGTTGTTCATTAAACTTAAGGTAAAATTATTGTCGCTCCTTTATATCATTCATTAGAGATGAACTGATAGCAGTGTTTTTGGTTCTTAATGCCAGTCATTAGAGTTGATGTGAAGGCGATGTTTTGCTTCTATATATCAGCTTCTAAAATGATTCAAAGATAATCTTTTGGTCTTAATGCCAGCAATTCAAGATGAAAGGTTAAATTCCGGTTCTTTGCGACACTCGAAAAGATGAAATAAAATCAGCGTTATGGCTTTTGATGTGAGCCATTAAAAATAGAGTCAGTATTTTAGTTCTTCGAGTTTTACATTAAATAGGAAGAAAAGAGAGTTTCAGTTATTTTTGTCGGACATTAAATAAAAAAATGAAGACAAATTCTTGTTCTTTATGTTGATCATTAAAGATGAACTAAAGGCGGTGCTTTGCTTCTTTATGCCACTCATTATAGATAAAGTAAAGAAAGTGTGTTTTTTTGTGGAATTCATTAAAGATGACGTAAAGATGGCCTTTTGGTGCTTTATGGAAGTCATTAAAGATAAAGTAAATCTGTTTTTTGGTTATCAGTATCAGTCAATAAATTTGAACAAAGATAATTGTTTTGTTTCCTTATATAAGTTATTAAAGTTGATGTAAAGTTGATCCTTGAACATTTTTTTTGGAACTTGGTATTAGGTCGTTACAAAAGTTTTGTCAGTTTTTATATTAAGCTAATTTGGGGTCCATTTTCTGCTAGATTGTGAAGGTGTATGTAGATAAGTCATATATTGTTTTGTAGCTTGTGTACATTATGCAAAACCTACCTTTTTAAAAATCATAAATGGATATTTGTTTCAGGGTTCTGAGTGAGGCTTAATTAGAAAAGGTTTTGGTGCCATTTTGCTTCACGAGTTTAAACTGGGCCACAAAGCGAGCGAGGCAACTCGTAACATTAAGCAAGCATGGGGCGAGGACACAGTGAATGAGCGCACTGTACAACGATGGTTTGTAGAGTTTCGATCAGGAGAAGGGAGCCTCAAAGATAAGGAACATAGAGGATGTCCTACCAGCTGTGATGACGACCGTTTGAAAGCCTCAGCTGAAAGCCGATGTGAGAAATTGCTGGAGAGCTCGATGTAAGCACTGCGACTGTTTCCTGACATCTTGACGCAATCAGCCAGGTGAAAAACTTGACAAGTGGGTGCCTCACGAGTTGAATGAACAACAACAAAATCGTCGATTGGAGATCTGCTCTTTGCTTGTCACAAGAAACAAAAACGATCCATTTCTTGACCAAATCATTACGTGTGAGGAAAAATGGATCCTTTACGACAATCGCAAATGATCAGCACAGTGTTATGACAGAGACAAGGTGCCTAACCACATTCCAAAACCCAGCCTCCACCCAGAGGAGGTCATGGTCACTGTCTGGTGGACTGCAGCTGGTGTCATTCACTATAACTTCTTGCAACCTGGCAAAACTATCACAGCTGAAAGGTACTGTTGTAGATTAAACGCTGTTCATCAGAAATTCTCCCAACGACAGCTGGAATTGGTGGATCTAAGCGGCCCAATCCTGCTCCACCACAATGCTCGTCCTCGTGTTGCAAAAGTGACTCTTCAGAAACTGAAGATGTTGGGGTACGAACTTCTCCCTCACCCAGACTCCCACCTTTTCAAACACCTCGACAGCTCCCTCCATACGAAATCCTTCTCCAATCAAGCAGCAATTGAAACTGTCCTTCAACAGTTTATCGCCTCCAGAAATCCAGATTTTTTTTCCAAAATGGTATAAATGCACTTGTAGCTCATTGGCAGAAGTGTACTGACTGTAATGGAACTTACTCTGATTAATAAACTTCACGTTCAGCAACAACATGAAGTCTCATTGTTGCGGTAAAAAACTGACAAAACATTTGTAACCAGCTAATAATACCGAAGTAAAAATGAGTAATCATCCAACAATAACAAAATGAGGAATATTTACTTAAAATAATCTGTAAAGAAAACGTAAGAATCGGAGGGTTTAGAAAAGAGTCATACAGTTTCAGTGGGTGCTATATGGCTTATTCTGTTATTTCGCAGAAGGAAATCTGTAAGTAAACAATCTTAAATGCTACCTTGGCAACAATGAAAGTGTGACTTTAATCTCACTTTAGCAGAAAATATTTATCAGCAAATGGCTTAGTCGGAAAATATTAATGTACAGTATCAGAGTGAGGTGTGTTCATTAAGCCGCCCGAATCAATGAATAAAATTACCCAGAATTCTTTATGTTCGCTTCATTTCCTTTTGGTTCTTCCGCAAGGTTTCTCTTGGCCTTAGTATCTCGAGATGATGCTACTGTTGTCTTATACACAATGGTGAAGTCATTAATGTTTATTAACTGTAATGCCACAAATGGAATTGTGTATTAAGAGAAAACTAGCATAGCGTATGATGCCGTATGGATTTGTTAGAAGGGATTTTTAGGGGCCGGCAAGTGTCAAATGGCCTACCATCGAGTCTCTCTTAACATTTGAGAAACTGAAGGATGGATTTTGTCACCCGAAGGACACAAAAAGTCTCTCTGAGCTTGTGAATACCTTAAATGTAGTGCAGATTGTAAAAATAAATAAGAATTGTGAGAAATCATCGGGGTTTGGAAATTATTTTTGAATGTATGGCTTTCTGGATAAAGTCTCAAGAAATCTAAATATCTAAGAGGTGAAATGTCTGCGTTTTTATCGCCTCCTCGGAGCCTGAGAGATAAATTCTAAAGATGCTGAGAAGATGGGGGTTTCAAACAGAAAAGGGTGGAAGGGAGTCCACGGGGTTTATTTGAAATATTAATAAAAAGGGATATCAGATGTGAGGATTTTGTCTTAAATCATCAAGGCGTTGGGGTTGAGTCCTTTATTGTTGAAGCTTGGGGCCGCCATTCCCAGTAAACCCAGCGACAGATTCGATCTAACTCATCAGACATCTGTAGCGTTACGGATTTCCTTCCCCTTTGCAGACGTCCGTATCCGGCCTACCAGCCCTCCCCCTGCCAAATCAATGCCTGCTTGGTTGGTGGGGAGTCGAGTTTCTTTTAGTCCGGGGGGGGGGGACTAATTATGCAGACGCGTATTTCGATTCACCAACGTCAGCAGCGACAGATAAGAGCGGGCGGGCTCCTACGCCACTCTCTCGCGCCCGCCCCTCGTTATAGATGGCGCTGGCTCTTTCGTACCGCGCACCTGTCTGCCGCCGCGTACCGGGCAACACGCGCGAACGATGCGTCCGCGCTAGCGACAAACGATGGTCATCGTTCTGAACCACGCGATCGTGGCGGCCTTTCTGTACTACAAGGACAGGAGTCGGTTTACACCTGGCGGTGCGGACCACCCCCCCACGGACGACGGCGACACGGCGCAGGTAAGGAAGGCGAGCTTCAGGGTCGGTTCGGTGGTTGGGTCCGTCCGGGGATGCGGCGGAACCGCTCGGCTTCGCGCCTCGTACTGATGACTACAGTCATTTAAAGGGCCGGCCGCGCGGAGGGAGCCCGGCCCACTATCACCCATCCATGTAATGACTTCCTCCAGCCCGGGTCGGCAACGCACGAGATGACCTCGTTGGTGAGGATGACTTCGTTTCCTCCTCTGGACGGGGATCGGTGAAATGACATTCAGAGAATCGTTTGAAGCGAACCCGAGCCGCAGCATTTCTGACGTGTGTTTGGAGTAATAACCAGCAACAACCGCTTGGGTCGTCTGTTGGTTTACTGAGGCACCGCCCACGAGTTATCCGCCCTTTGCTTACTTATCAATCTGAGTAAATCCACTATTTTGCCCACCCGGGCTGGCTATGTGTGGTGTTGCCCTTTCCCTACCTCTTTACATCTGGCACCTTACTTGAATCCTTATTTGTGTGTGTGTGTGTGTGAAGCACCTGATATTTGTTTCAATAATTCACTTGAGGCTGGCAGTCTTCCTTCACCATCACTTAGAATGTTGTAAAATTTTGTTTATTTTGCATATTTTTCTATTATTTAAAAAAAAAAAGAAGGTGTATTTAATGCTCTACCACCAGACAGTTTTAAGCAATATTCTCCCATAGAATGCTGTTCGTTTTTCCCCCTCTTTATATCCTTCTACAAGAATTACCTGTTTCATCTACAGCCCCTTGATCTTAATTATTACCTTTTCACACCTGCAAGTTGTCTGTACATAAGCCCGGATGACTGTAATTATGGACTCACCAATGAAATAATTTGTCAAGTGTAAAGGCGAATATTGCACTAAAACTAATCTGATGTGAATAAACTTGAAGATAAAGTCATTCTATGGATTTTTTAATACTCGTCTGCTCGAAGACCTACTGTACGCACTAATGGATTTGTGTACAACAACTATGAACAACACTTCCTTTTTCAGAGCTTATAGACTTTGTGTCTGCTAATAATAATAATAATAATAATAATAATAATTGCTTAACCATACTGAACTTGTGGTGGTGCTAGTAAGATTTAATAAGGAAATATTACATGTCTACTGTCATCAGTACCAGTTTTGTGTATCATCCTGAGAGTCTTGCTTGCAGAACCTTGGAAACATGATGTCAGACTGCAATCTACTGATTGGAGTATTGGTCACTAGCTAAGACTTTGATTTCTGTATGCTTCTCATGTGATATTTCCTTCTCGGGAGCCTTAGTATTTACTACACATTGACCACACTACAATGATAACATTCAGCCAATAAGAGTGTTCTATATGAACACATGATTGTACTAAGGAACATTTCATTTTAACACATCATGTGTTATTTGCATTTTATATGCAGTTTTTCTTCTGTTTCCATAATTATTTCCAGTACTATAGTTAAAAGTGGCAATGTGTCTTTTGATTTTCTTGTCTTTTTAACCCATGCATCCAATATATTTTTTAATATGTTAACAATGGTAGATTGGACAGTTTTACCACATAAAACCATTTCACACTTCATCAAAACGTAGAAAAACAAATACTTATGGATGGATGGTTGTCTAAATATGACGTTTAGAAGGCTTATCGAAGGTCCCTTGGAACATAAATATTTTCCACTACCATTTCTAAACTGATAAATGTGATTATTGTTAACCATCATTGGTAAGCCTACCAACTATACCATTAAAACTACATTTTTCAATGTTGAGTTTTGCTAAATCTTTAACCAATTTATAATTATGCACCAAGGTGTCAGTAACTGTAGATAGTTGAAAGAACTTGTTACTGTTTATGTACTCTAAACCATTATCTTGTCCTCTATTTCTCTTTGTCCAAGGACTGACTGACTGTCTCTCTCTAATTCTTTGTGGGTGCGTGTGTGTGTGTGTCTGTCTAACTCTGTATGCTTGTAGAAATTTTAAAAAAATTGATTGGTTGATAACTCAGATCTAGTGATAAGTGATCCATTTATAGCCATGTTTTCTGAAAGTTTAAGAATCCATTTTCTCCTTTAATATACCTATATGAAACTTGTTGCAATGTAGATAAAAGAATACTAAACTTAATACCTCCTCCTAAAGCAAGGGCTGCTAATACATAATGAAACAATTATTGGCTTGGTGTTTTGAATTTTTGACATTGATTGGGACATTGTTAAATTTCTTTCTAAATAAATACACGTTGGATTAATAAGTATTTATTTAAGCAGACATGTTTACCAAAACAGAAATTGTTACTTGTGATGTTCTTATCTGTATGATAAAATTCTCATTATTTTCTTTTTTGTGTGTATTTGTTTAGTCAAGCTTTTCTATGATAATCGAAAACTCCTTTGCTGCATCTTGAATGATTGCCATAAAGAATCATTTTTGTATGGTTTTTTTTAAATATATATAGAGAGATAAACAAGATAGTAAGTCTCTGGGCACAAAGTCTAAGAACTTCTAAACAGTTACTTTTGCCTTAAAAGAGAGGCCATCAAACAGATTCCTAAGACTGTTCACACATTTAGCATCAGCTTTTTGATTAAGTAAGGCATTCCAAGCATTTATGACCTGACTGCTAAAAATGAAACTATTTGTTCATTTTGTACTGATTGCCCTGTAATCCACAAGATGGGTTATTCATGCTTGTTAATGACTGTTTTCTCTTTATCTAAAAAAAGAAACCTGTAAATACCTTTAATCAAATATCTTCCATAAATGATAATAGTGTAAACTAGGCAATCAGAGCTTCGGTTTTTCTTTTTTTTTTTGATAACTAGAATCACTTCACTTACTGCTTGATTATTTTAGTTAATTTTCTTTGTACCTTTTCCAGGTGAGCTGACCAGTAGTGTTCAAGATAACTAACTACAACTTCTTCTACTTGCACGAGAGTGTACCTTTAATTAACAAACCTAGCCGCACATTGCACCACATTTTGTTTTACTGCATAGACTTTTGTTGCTTCTCCTTAAATTATCTCAAAATTAACATTATTTGTCATCAATTTTTTTTTAAAATAAGTATATTAACTAACCGAAAGACCATCCTTATTTCACATTTAAATGAAGTTTACTTTTTTTTAAAAATGGTCTTTCAGTTTTTATGGTTGTCATCAAATATGAAGTAAAGGTGTATGTGTGAGGAATTTACTTGGACATGTATGCGAATGTTTACTTATTAACTGTAGAAGGCCATGGTTAAAATTGTTTGTTTTGGTGTATTGTCCTGGCATCTTTATTAGTTGGCTGCATGGGCTTCCTTCCACATCTAAAATCGAAGAGTTCTATTAAAGATTTCTTGGTACATGAGGTGGTGGTTCTATGTGTAATTCTTGACTAGCTTGCTGAAGACTTCAGCTGTACCCAGAAAACTCTTGGCCACCAAGGCTGATAAGCCCACATCATCTCCTTCCAGTTCCCTGCTGTGAGATGTTCTTGGACTGTGACAGCCAAGACAGAATTTGTCAAGAAGAAGATGGATTATTAAATTTTTAAAAAATACATTGAAAAGTTATGGAGTTTTTATACATATATACTAAGTGATTTATTTTGGTTTTATGTGAACTTGAATAACTCCATTGTTGTGAAGCTCCCCGCTAACTCAGTAGTGTCCAGAGCTGGCAGGAAAAGGAAGTGATGGCCACCAGGAGAATGGCCAATCATGGCTCCCTAATAAAAGCACCTATTATAACATTTCAGTTGGAAAACTGCTCAGACAATCAATACCCTTTTGTTTTCCATTTTTCTCTGTAGGGATTAGTGGAAGGTATTTTATAGCAAGTTACAAGCATTATAAATTTATGAAAATAATAACCAGGACTGGATGGTAGCAATTTTGTGTATCAGAAAATTAGGCAAGAGTCTAGCAGAACTGAAATATTTTTCAGATAATTTGGAACATAAAAGTGACAAGATTACTTTTGAAGACTACCTTGGGATTAGGATTCCTGGAAGATTGGAATGAAACATGTTATCTTTGATGAATTATATGTGAACTTGAGAAATTTTATTTGCAATATTTTCCCTGTCCAGAGGTGAAACAACTAGCAAAATTTTTATGTACGGGTATACATTTCTACAATGAAAGCTTTCTGCATCCTGAGCCTTTGAAAGGACAAAGAGATGTGGATGCTGTGGTATTGAACCCTTCTCCCAAAAGAGATGAAGAAGATATGGCTTTTTTTGAGAGTTTCATTGATTAGAAAATGACTGGTTATAAAATATTTAAATCGTCTAATGTCGGCGGCATAAAATAAATGAAAAAAGGGCTGAAACTACTTTCTCGTTTTTCTGTTTTATTTTTTAAAAACTATTTCTTTTTTTCCTTCGTTACTGAATTTTGGAATTTTTTTTGCATATTTCTCAGATATGGCATTTGAAGGACCCGAGCTTCAGATACCCTGGCAGTTTGAGGTTAAATAACAAATGTTAATATGAAGGGGATGGAGCCTTTTGGTAGTTAGTTACATGAAGCTTGACTCAATACATACCACCAGGAATTGGTGAAGGAATTTTTCACACGAACTGAATTGGCAAGAAGTTGATCTGCTAATAGTGTTTCTTCTTGGCAGACTTCTACTTTTAGTGGGTTGGTTGTTGTGTGTAACCAGTGTTGATTGTAAAATGTGGCAGTGACTTCACAAAGCATAATTATCTCATGCCTGCAAATTAGCAGTAATGGCCGTCTGCAATGGTTCTTTACGACTAGAAAGTTAATCCAATGACTGATGCTTCTCTTTCATTTGTTTTTCATTTATTCCTTCCCAGTACCTTTTGTTAGATTAACTGCTGACTGGAGTTCTTTGGACATCTATCAAGATAAAATGTTTTGACTGAACTTTGTATCACTGTTATTAAATGCCCAGCCTGTTTGTTGGTAGGTAAACTTAGCCGTCAGCCGTTAGCCTGTTGGTTTTAGTTTTTGTCTCCCCGAGGGGGCACTCTGATAATTGAGAATTTTGCCTGAAAATGTGCTCCAGGAGGCTGTCTACAACCATGTTCACTTAGAATGCTGATTACATCTAAAATAAAGTGAATTTCACTTTAGAAAAAAACAAATTCTGCTTACTGAAATAATTTATTTTCATACGAGGTAAAATATATATAAAAAAACAATTAAAAATTTGCAGAAATGTCTTTTATTTCTTTATCATCTTTTGAAAAGTTTCTACATTTGTTGGTAGGCATTTATGACTTTTGAACATTCATTACTCTCAGTGGTATGGTTTCTCTGGCCTTTGATTATTAGCTCAATAGATGGGTTTTCTCCTTCCTTTGATTGGAAGGGGCCTTGTAGGGTCTCTCCCCCATCTCCGTGTGTGAAAACTATGATATTTGCCCATTTCTTCATGGGCACAAGACAGCTTCCTTGACCAGGGTTCTGTGGTGAAAGAATGCCCCTTTCAGACAGTAAACACAAATGAGACAACCTCATGCCAATAGGGTGGAAAACTGATTTAACAAATGGTTAAGAATTTACAAGCATGGATCACTGTCCTCTGTATGTGCTGGTCATCGACCTGTTTTGAAACTCTCCTATCACCAGATGTCCTGGTGTCATTTCTGACTTCTTACCTGCTGTAACTGATATTGGACGGAGATGAATTTTTACTGACTGATAAGAGGAACTGAAAGATCAACTTTAATGTGGTATTTACATGACTTTTTTACTGCTGTCCATATTCACTATGATTCTCTGTGATAAAGTAACAATGACTCTATGTTGAGATGTGAGCCTTCCTGCCCTTCTCTTCCCATTCTCTCTTCCCATTCAACATATTATGGTCTGGTCTGCCACATAATGCAAGGAAACCTTTCATAAGCCATGTTCTTTCTTTCTTGCTAGATGGTCTCACTAGGGATTGTAAAATTTTCCAAGTCCAGTGGATTCAGAACTGGGATGGTCAGTGAATGTGGAAAATGGGAGTGTCTGTTGTCAGTACAGCTGAGATGTTCTTATATCACTGGTATAGAGATGGGAACTGCTTTATACTACTGCCTCATATCTGTGGATAGTTATTTTTGCTTTATTTCTAAAGATATTTAATGAGAAATATCATCTTGGAAACACTGATTTCCTTCTACCTTTGTTTGGTTCCTTATCTCTCAGTACAGAGTAATGAATGTGTACAAGCAATGACTATTATCATGGAAATAAACAAAATTTAGTTAGCAGCTTTTATTGCCAAGTGTAGGAGGCAGATTCCACTGTCCATAAACTGCATTCTTGTGTACTTACTATAAAAGAGCTGCCCTATTCAGCTGAATGTAGTCTGCTCGGCAACACCAGGAGCTGATGTTTGCATACTTCTGGCTTGGGAATACATTGATGACTCAATGAGAAAAGTACACTAATTCTCAAAATCCTTTTTGGCATTTGGCAGTTGCATCACATCTTTATGATAATATACTTTTAACGCAGAAAAACATTTGTTCAGTCATCTTAAAAAGTGTTTGGCTGAAAATCATTAGTCTGCAGGTAGATTAAATAGAACTGGCTTTCATTCTCTTTGACTTCTGTCTGCATACATCTTTACAAAGGCCAACCAAAAGATGGTTAATCACTCTTACACTATTAGTTAACCCTTACATGCCTTTTTTTTTTTTTTTAAAGAATCTTATTTGAATACTTGTCAGGCCAGCTCGGTATGGAAATAGATAACCGCTACGAACAATCCTGCATATGAACAAAAGCTAATGCGATTTTTATTTATGACCTGAATTTCCCTTTTCTTTTAATAATGAGTATACTCTTGTGGACCTGCTCCAGTTGTCGGTAAGTCCAGACTTTAGCCTTCATTTTAAAAGTTATCTATTTGTACAGTAGACCTTTCAATTAACATAAAAGAATAATACCTAAAGACATTCGCCTGAGCAATGAAACATTGTACACTCTACCTGGGTTGGTATATTAAGATTTTAATGTTATGACGAAAGACAGACAACTTATCTTTTCCTAATTTTGATATACGAGAGAAAATTTACAAATATCATAATCACTTTTCTTTTTTAAAGATTAGAAAAAAAAATATTCAACATAAGAGTTTAAATGCAGAACCAGTAAAATGAATTTATATTATTTGTTAGCATTTTAGATATCATTGCATAATAAATCCACGAAATATCTGCTAAATTATGCATCAGTCAAACAGATTCAATGTTTATAGCATAATGCATTTGAACAAACTCAGCCCCTGGTTCTTTGCAGTTCTTGTGGATATTTCACTGTTTTGTACATTTACAGATCTATAGTTTGGATTCCATTCTTTGGTGACTTTAGAGCACCTCAAGGAGCTTGCATTTAAAAGTCATTTCCTTCTGTACTTTTGATTTCTCTCTCCTAAATTGTAAATTCATGTTTGCTTTTGCTGGAAGCAGAAAAAAAATATATATATACATAGGCTTTGAAGTATTTAGACATTAAAGAGCCTTCCCTGTTGTAAATCTTGTACATGCAAAAGAGAAGTGGTGGTGTTTTTCTTCTGACAAGATTGCTAAGCTTAATGGGACAGGGGCACCTGCACAACATCATCAGACAGATAGGATGGATTCTAAATAACTTTTCGACCATGATGTGCGTATTGATCTCTGTGTGTGTGCTGTATGCAGTTAGAAAGGGAAGGAGAGAAATTCCAGTATGCTTGGGGCCTGGTAAATCAAGTAACAAGTGACGGTGGATTTAAACAAATCTAAATTAGCATGGTGCCCTATGACTTCAGTTTGGTGGCCCCAGTCTGGACAGTCCCTACTTGATGCCATAACCAGTGATATGGGCTTTTATTGCTTCCTTCGCAAGTACTGAAATACCCATTTCTTCAGTTGGTTTTGCACATATCAAAAGTGTTAAATATCCCAGCTAGGATTACACTAATAGTTCTTAAATATCTGTGTCAGTTTAAATATATATTAATTTGTTTAAACTGTGGCATTTTATTCCATTTACTTTTGAAAATTAATTTTTTTTTTTATGTTGATTATCAAAATGATAGGTTCTTCTGTATTTCTAAGGAAATTTTTCTGGAATGCAGATCCAAGAAAAATTGCTGTTTTCTGTTAAGTTATGCATTGAATATTAACCAGTGTAATGAAGCCAGCGGAAGGGAAGTCTCAGAGCTCAACAGTGATCGCTGATGTGGGACACTTACATCTTTTGCTGTAGAGCTTTGGTTGGTGGAAAGTAAACAGGGAAAGGTGAATTGTGGATTTAGAAAATTTGGGTAAAAAAAAATATACACACACGGATTTGGGCGTCTCATTTGAACTACGTAGTTGTTAATTTGCTTATATTTGTCCATTTTCTCCAATTTATTATACAGAATCTAAAAAAAAAAATAGACAGACAGTAACAAAAGGGAGAGGAAAGAAAGCTTTGTTATACTATTTCTGTTTGAGATGAGGATGGGCAGAAAAAGAATCTGATTTCTTTCCCTCTTCTCTCTCATATATACATATATAATCACTTTTATAAGTGAGAATTGGGGTAATATTTGCCAGGAGATGGAAAAGAAAGAGAGGGGGGGAAGCAGCTGGATTCTTCATAGAAAAGCTTGTAGGGGCATTAAAATTAATGGAAGAAACAGATTCATACATTTGTAGCTAGAAACAGAAACAATTGTTGAGGCGAAACATCCTAAGCTTAATGTAATCAGCTCCTGGGAGTTGATTAATGTTTTGTTTTTTTTTTTGTAGGTGGGGGTGACTTTTCCTCGCTTTGTGCTAGGAACTGTATCCTCTAGTTTTATTTTGGCAGGGTTACAAAATGTTATTCTAGCAAAATAAATTGTAGCAGATGTTTCTCAGCCTGGCTCCCCTTTAGCACCATTCTCCTTCAGTCCCTGGCCAAATAAAGCTTTTGAGAGGGGCAATCTGGCTGGACCAGAAACCATCTTTGTTTGAGGATAAGAGAAGACCCTGCAAGATCTTTAAAAGGCTCTTTTTCTTATTAGGGCAATTCTGACTAGCCCATGGGCTTGGTAGCTTATTTCTGTGTTTGTACAAGTATGGTACTAAAAGAAAGGTTAGGAACAAGATCAATTATTTATGGTTTTTCTTTTAAACTACTGATTGCAAAAATTTTCAATAATAGAGTTTATCAAGAAATCGGGCTCGTAATTTTGCCATGGCGAAAAACACGGGACATTGAAAACCTGACTGTGACACTAATGCGAAGAACAGCACTGCGATCTGTCCAGCAGCATTTCTACGAGATCCTTTCAACTCACTGTATGCAAACATTCATCCTCACTCTAGGCTTTGTGTAGTAATCTCTTTAAGAATGTCGACAGTTTTGGAAGTGGTGGTTGCTGGAGACGCGACAAAGATGCGGGCGTTAACACTCCAGCTCACAACAGATGGCAGGTGGGCAAGCAAGTGTTGATTTTGGGAAGTGTCAGGGTCATAACTTGTTCTTGCCCCGCCAAGCCTTTGAGACTTTCCTAAATAGTATCTTAAATTAGTAATTTGGCCAGTGTTTTCTTTGAAAGTAAGATAATGTCTAAATGCTATGCAGTCTATGAAAAAAACTGTAGATTACTTGTTTTTTTAGGTGAAATTAATTGCAGTCTTCAAAATGTTTGTGAATTTGGAACTATGCAAAAAAATAAAAAAGGAAGGGATTAGGAGGAGCCTGATTTTAAATTAAAAATGGATGATTGATTACTTGATGAAGTAAGAATTTATTGGCTGTCTTAAGTGGATCAGCTATTTTTAAGTATTCTAATTATGTCGGCCCAGCCTTGAATATAACCACCATTCTCGGTTACTTTTGACAATCAAACTTTTATTGGTATAAGCCCACCACAGGGTGGTATTAGCCCTGTACATAACCACTATTCTCAGTTCAGGGAGACAGATCTGGTCACGAACCATAGTGCACTGGTTATCTATAAGAAAGTACTGTCTGTCTTGCATCCTGTTGGATGCAGCATGCATATCTGGCTTGATCAGGAAAACCCCCATGGAACTTTTTTTATTTTAAGCCAAACCAAGCTGACCCCAACTGGGAATTGAACTCTGCCCCTCGGCCTTGGCCAAGGCTTTGCGACTGAATTTTTATTTACTTCCTCTGTTTTTAGTTTCCTGTGAGTCGATTTGTTGTGATTTCTATCAGTTGCATGCCATGGGAATATCGAGTGTTGTCTATAAATGGCTGCATGTGATGAAAAAATATGCACGTTGTACATTGAGAATTGCTGCATTAAGGGTGGACAATCAATTGAATTATGGAATGAAAGAGCAATGTTGACAACTATAAAAAAACTTCTTCGTGGCTTAATCAGCACATTCCCTCTGACTTTATCTCAGACTTGTTCATCTCAAAATGATGTATTCTCTATTTTTATTCAGAAGATGGGTTCCAGTGAATCAGAATGGCATCACAGTACAAAGATCGTCAGTTACTTAAATATTTGATACAATTTCTTTATTAGCCAAAAAGCTGTTAAAAGATATACTAGAGTTTTTATTTATTTGACAGAGGGATTCTTGTTTGATGTGCTTGAGTTTTTGAGTAAACCAGCTTTTTATCAGTACAGACTGGAAATATATTGTTGGCAAATGTCAGTAGCAATAAACATCGTGTTGATTTTTCTTGTTTGGTCTCTTTAAATAAAACCATATCTTGTGAAAATTATGAAGTTTGTAGCTTTTATGAAATATTTTAGTAATATACTGTCATTGTCACATCATTTAAAGGGACTTCTTTATGATTTTAACAATAATTAAATATATATATCTGAACATTTTCTTTATTACAGGCATCTTTCATTTTTTTGTGAGCCAACTTCAGCAGGCGTCATCAATAAAAAATGGTCTCGTTTATGACCTAGAAAAAGTGTTTAATGTTTAATCTTAGGTCAGATGTTTGCTGAAAGTTAAATTAAAAATCAGATAGGATAGTGCCATTAAGTTTCATTAGACTATGTGTGGTTAGTAATTCGTAATATTAGGTTTTACACCAGCATCTTCGAGATTGTATTTTATTTTTTAAAAATTTTTAATTCTTATTAGTTTTGTTCATTCTCAGGTTGTAAACATCTTTAAATAAATCAGAAGGGGCAACCATTTTTTTTTTGGCTGCAAAACCAAAGTTATTATGCCATTGGAATAATTTACAACTTCTGATTTGAAGCAGCTAATTATAAGCATCATGAGAAGTGATATAAACATGGTGGATGGTGAATGTGAGATGGTTAGCTATAGTTGATCATGCGTAGAGTAGCTTTGCGACTTGAGATACAGTGTGTAGGCTGTACGGTGAAGTATAGCATCCTTCCTTGTTAATCCGCAGGATTTTGTTATAAGCCATTTTGGATTGTGATCAGGGTCGGTAACAGACTGCTGAAGATCTCTGCGCTTTTCTTGGGTTTGTGGACCATTATTATTGTGAAGTTTACCGAGGCTAACATCACTGCTCCGGAAAAGAAACGTGAAAAGCTCTGATGAGAACGCGTCATTATTTGTCATGTTTGCAGTTGCTGTCGATATTCTCTTGCTGACGTTGTCCATGCAACAGAAATGAGTAAAAAAAAATGGCCTAGAGCCATCACCAACTTTACAGAGGATGAGTAGGGTGTAGGAACCCCCCTTCTGTCTGATACGGATAAATGCTCTGAAAGGTTTGGTCCAAGGACGGACAGGTATGGCAAGACACTAATATTGGCAGCTTGCATCTCTCCAATGAATCCAGGTTTCAGCAATTTAGTCTGAACGTTGTATCTGAGTTAGAAGACCTAACGACGGTCTTCAGACCTGATGTCTTTAACCTTGGTCAAGCATGGAGATGGAAGGGTCAAGTTGAGGACTGCATTCTGGCATGGTGAAAAGGTAGAACGAGGACTTGCTAAAGAACATTAAAATGGGAATGTATGCAGCAGAAATGAGAAGACATTTCTCTTACTGTTGTCCTAACATTGAGATTTGTGGCCCTAATCTGGAAGATGAATTGGGTATAGGTTGATGAACCATAAGTTGGATAAAAGTATTGGTTGGCAACCATTTCCTGAAAAGTGGGAACTTCCATTTTTGTTAGAGGCCAGTTTATCCCCTAGTGCCTGTTAATAAATGTAAAAGTCAGGATTCTACTTTCCAAATGTTTGTTGGTAGAATATGATTAAGATATTTTTAAAGTTTTCACTTTATTGCTTTCAGAATGGAATAAATAAAATTGGAAATATTGGCATTATGGTTATGAAAGGAAAAAAAATGTGATTAAGCAAAGAATTTAGAGTGAACACTGTGTATTTCTATTACAGTATCTGGACATTCATTAGTGTCATGGACTTAACAAGAAATAAATTGGTTTGTGGAATTAAAACTAATAGAGCATATTGTTCTTTTTTTAGGTTTCTGAGAATAAATTAGTTAGTATTTTTTGTTTTATTGATTTCTTGTCATGAAAGATTTTGAAATAGTGGATGTGTCTGTGCAGATGTCTGCTGCTACAACTAGTTGCCAAGAAATGTAATCAAATTGGAGTCCCTGGAGTGCAAAGGGTCTTGAATTTACTTCATTGGTTTGCTCTGCATGTGGCCGTCTAATAACTCTAGTACACAGAATGCCCAGACTCGCATATAGTTTGAGCATTTTAACTCTCCCCCCCCCAACCTGTATAAAAGGGCTACTTCTGTATATAGACTGTATTTTAAACTTTCATAAACAACATCAATTCTATCTGTTACTGAGGACAACCTAGGAGTAAAATCTAATTTACATCAATCATTTCTTATAGTGAGTTAGAAGAGAAAATTGCTGTCCATAGGGCCAGAGCCAAACCAGACATTTGTTACTCTTAGTGTTTTACCTTAATGCTTCTGAACTTGTGCTGTTTATACAGAACCTGAGAAGGAAGCATCCAGATTATTCGGGTTTTGACTGGTAACGTACGTTCTTTCATGCAGTGATCTTTACATGTAGGGTTTTATGCAGCTTCATCTATTATACTCACATCACATGCAGAAATTCCATTTTAAAATGGTCATGAAATAATTTCATTTTAGGCAAATGATATTTTAAATTTATTATAAAGAGTCTTTACTACCACATTTAATAAAATGCTTACCAAAGGCATTGAAAACCCAGTTTTATATTCGTGTAAAGAAAAAAACATCAACGAGAATAAGTATGTATTGCACATCTTTTATTTCCTTCTGTTTCTGTATTTAGAGAAACCCATCAAAAATCAATTATTGGTTGTTATCTTTGAACCTGAGAGCCAACATTTGCAAATAAGGTGTCAAGCCATCAGAATAAACCATCTGCTTTCAGTTTATAAACCAGGCAGAGGGGAGCTGCATTCCAACCACATAAATTCCCTGCTGGACTGTTATCTGTTGGGGAGCGGAAACCCAGGTACCTGTCTGGTGAAGGGAGCAGGAGGCAGGTCAAACCAAGCTAGTCAAGAACTCAGGGCCCTCAGCCTAAGTGGTTCATGTGCAGTTCCAAAATCAGTTATTGCCATCACTAAAGATACTGAGAAAAGGAGAGGGGAAAAAGGGAAGAAATCAACTGAAAAACATCTTTTACTGGCAATTAAATAATTATAGTGTACCCTACATTCCAGCTGTGAAGCTCTCTTCACCTTAGGTCTGCTAGTCCAGTTCATGCACCTAATCGGCTGGGTCTGAAGAGGTAGGGACAGAGCTAATACTATGTAGATTTTCAAAAGGGCCAAAAGTGGCCCTTATTGTGGTCAGTCAGATGGTAGGAAAGTGTTTTGTTTTATTTAAAAGATGGAGAGAGAGAGATAGATGATGTCGGTACAGAGAGAGAGAACATGGCTGGCACACACGGATAGGAGTGCAGAGTGGATTTTGGATAAGTAAAATATAAGGATTGGAGTGCCAAAGCTGCAGTACTGTTTTGGCTGGAGTCGTATGTAAGTATGGCATCAGGCTACACTAATTAGTAGCCCAATAGGGAACAGCTTTAAGATAAGTTGGCTGAACATAGCTAATTTAGACTGATCCTCATCCAGTTCCACTGCAACTCTTTTCTTCCACTACTTTGGTCTGGAATAATAATGTAGTTGATGTAATAATGATAATAACAATGATTACATACATTTTACATATCATTCCAACCATTTTTTATGACCATTGTGTGCAGTTTATCATGGGACTGACTAAAGATTTGCATACAGCTGCTCATTAAAATTATTTAAGATGGTTTGTACCGTATCAGACTCTCTACATCTCATGCGCATCTGGATCTTGACTCGTGTTCTCACACCTGAAAGGCAAAAGTTTTGGAAAGTCGTGTTGTACGTAGGATTCTGTGTTTGACTTATGCTATTTGGTTAGATTCTGCCAGGAACCAATCCGAGCAAGCTATCTATTTATTTATTTATGTTGGGCATCTTTGTTGCAAAATTTGGACCCACCAGCCACTGAACAGTATTTGAGGAATGGGGCAATTCACATAACATCATCATGAAGTTACCTGCATAGCCTACCTGGCTCTCCCCACCACTTTCTTGCACTTTTTGTGATCACAGAAGAGATTTCAGAGAGAAATTGCGATAAATTGGAATGTCTCTTGTTTTCAATGACAGGCCTTTTAGAAGAAGTCTAAGAAGGTTATATGGGAATACAACCAGAAGCACGGGGCCTGGGGGGAGACGAGTGGCTGGAGATGAAGGAGAAGTCATTGATGGCGTGCGTGTTGATGATAATCTTCTACTTAATAAATACTGAAAACACATGGTAGTTTACACTGATCGAGATTGGATTTTTTTCTTCTTTTTTGGAGAAGGTAAAAAAAAAAAAAGCATTTCAGAACATCTAAATTTCAAAATGGTTTTTGGGAAGCTTGGCTCCAGACCGCCCTGGAGGATTATGCCTTCCATACTCAGTAATCGAATTTTCTGCTTTCCGTCTTCTTTACATACATTATTTGATACATTCACAGTCTTCGGCCTTGGAGCGTCTGCAGTATAAACAACAACAAATATTGAAACCCTTTTATTTTCCTCTCACATTATGTTAATTTACGATATTTTGATTCACACATTGACCCTTTATATTCAAAAGTGGATTCGTGATACGAGGGCTCGCAATCCTAAAAATAAAGGATATTTACTACTTATTTTATGAGAGAAATATTTTTTTGTTTTTTTTTTAAACTTTAAATATTACAGTTAAAATCTTAAATGTGGGTGTGGTGGGGGGCACCTGTAGCCCCAGAGGGGCCTGACGGTAAATTTTCAGGCACAATTTTAGAGTTTATTAGAGAGGCAAATATTGCGATTGTCGTGGGGCAAACCTGTTCCTGAATAAACACCGTTTACTCTTTGGTGGAATTATGCTGCAGCAATTTTTTACCGAGATTTTCGATTTTGCGAATGTTTTCTCTCCCTTGAGAATATCTTCCGGATTTATAACGAAAGTCGCATTCCACAGAATGGTGCTTTATATCAGTTTTACAGTTGAGAGGTCACCACACATCCTGATTAAGTAGAAGTGAAAAAAATTCTTCAGTATTAGATCTTTGCATAAACAACTGCCCACCCCATCCCCCCCCCATTTTTTCAGCGGGGCCTCTGTTTGTAATTCCCACTGAATTTATGTTTAAAGTGAATTTAATTAAGAAATATTCATAGAAAAAATGTCTATTTATTATAAGTATGCAGCAGCAACAGTGGCAGGATATGATGTGAACTACCACCATGTGTTAGTTATATATAGCGCACTCAAAGTTTCTACGGTTAACCTTTAACCCTATGCTGTCTAAAGTATTATACATTTGGTTTTATTAGTTTAACTTTATGTCCCACAAGTGATATTTTCCTCTCTTTGGCCAGTTATGAACTCTGATGATGATGATGATGATGGTTTTGGTTAGCATGTCAATAGTGGGTAACATCTGGTCCAGGAGGAATCTGTGGCAAGGTAAATTTTCTTCTTTGGCTTACTAGTCCTGTTTTGGACTCTCAGTATGATTGACTGCAAGCATCAAGTTGCATCTGTCTAAAACTTGTTTGTTTTTGATACTGATGATTTGTTCTCAGAAGTCTTTTCTTCAACAACAGCTTCCATATTCCATTTCAGTCTGCTTCAGTAGTGTTTACTTTGTTCTCTCTTTCGTTGGCTTCTGTTTTTTTATGCTTAGTAGAATAAAATCGGGCTTAGAATAAGAACATAACGCTTTAAGAAAGTAAACGGTTTTGATTTTGCATAACCAAAACTTATTCACTAAATTTATTTAGTCATTTTGGGTCCCTCTGTCCATCACCATCTGAAATCATCTGTGGAGCAAGTGCTGATTAGATTCTGACTTACATTAGTTTGCTTTCTCTCATCCGGCCCAAGAGAAGTTCCATTGATTTTGCTGGTAACATTGAGTCTCTCCATTTATCTTCTCTATATAGAATTGATGTAAAAATTCTTGAAAAACATTTTGGCGAGTCGTCATGCAGTTTTAACTCAGCTTTGCTGCCCTAACCAACAAAATGTGAAGTAATTGTGTATATAATATTCTCTTCACACTTTTGGCAGGCAACACTACTGGGCCTGTGGCAGTGAAACGGTTAAAAAAGAATAATTAAGAGTTGGCACAGAAGTCTGAGGTCGGTCAGAATTCCAGAAAATGCAGAGTTATCTTTTCTTAGTCTAATAAAACGTAAAAAGAATTTTAAAAGTTGGTTTTGATCAGTAAATGCACAATTTTGCAATATTCAGAAAAGTGGAATAAGAGGGATGTTCTGGTAATTCAGATTATCTAGATTTCTGTGAATGTGATAATTGAAGCCAGGAATTCTACTTAGTAAGCATGGTGAACACATTTATTCAAAATATTATTTTGCCCCGTTTTCGCTCTGCTTACAGTTTGAAAATTTGAATTTAAACTTTTTACTTTGGGTTGCAAGCGAAGTACTAGATGACCAAAAGAAGTACTCTCTGCAGCTGATCAGTTGCCTATAACTCCCAAACCATCAGATGTACACCTTTTAATTGAAGTTAATGTGCATACACATTTGCATATTTTGTCCCCAAGAAGTGGGGGGGGGGTTGTTGTTACTTATGTTAGGTGATATCACACCAGAACGATCGTGTAAATTTTAAAAATAAATTTCCTTTTTTAAAAACAGGTGTATAATCATATTAGATGACAGTAAAATCCAAGTTACCAATACCAGTTTATTGAAGCAGAATTGCAGTAACATTCTGCTGAATTGGTTTAACTTGTTACATACAGCAAGTGTCCACAATGTCCCTGCCCATGGAATACTTAGTAATGGCTTCTAGCCATTGTTGCACCCATGAGTCCAACTGACTACTGCGAATGGTGGTAATGTGCTGCTGAATGCTGGTCCGGAGACTTGGTAGTCATTTGCAGCTGGTCACGGTACACCAGTGTTTTCTGGTAGCCCCATAACCAGACATCTACAACATTATATTCATTGCTATAGGAAGAAAACTTCGCAAGAGCTGCGTGATCTTGGAGAGAAACTCTGTCAGCAGGAAAGACAGCGGTTCTGGTAGGGTCCGTGAGCTGTACCTAGAGGAGGAAATGTCAGATGTCACGTCGCCAGCAGCGATATCTGCAAACTCTGGGAATTTATTGTCTGTGATCCCCTGAGTGTGCGCACTTCCATTAATGCGATGGTTTGAGATTTATCCACAACCCCACTACTGGCAGTAACTCTGTGGTCAACTGCTGCATTACTTAGTTTTCCCATACCATGCCCATTAACATAATGAAAGAGAAAGTTAATTATGTAATCACTTTGTCTGAATGTCATTGCAGACAAGAGCATAGTAAGAAAACATCTAATTGACAATAAATTGAACCATTTTTGTAATTTTTTTTTTGTTTTGATTTTTAATATTAATAATGGACAGTGTTATATTTTAGTTTTGTTTTTTTGGTTTTTAATTCCACATTAATTCATATTTTGTCTCAGATTTGATGTTAAAAGATTATTGCTAATTGCTACTTTGGGCATTCCATCTTTACTTGGTGCAACTTCTCAAGTCTGGTCTATTTGTGGTTGGGGTTCACGCCTTCATATTCATCATGTCTTCCACTTCTTGGCTTTGCAAATATTGTTTCATCAGGCTAGAAATATAGTTCGGTTCATCCTCGTGTTGCACATCTCAGTATGACTCAAATACACTGAAGGTGCTTTTGGTAGACTCCTCAGTAGTGCGCTATTCATCGTTCACAATCCTTGGTTTACAGCGTCCCCGTCCCCCCTCTGATCTTCCCAGCAGTGCTCAGTTACCTGCATCTACTGGTAAAACCACAGTTTCCCTGTTTTCATCCTGGTCTTTATATTTGTCCTTTTCTTTACCATTTGCCTCCTCTACTTTGTCTTTCCCTGGGGCTGTTATCTCAATTGACAAAATTTACCTTGTCTTTGGCTAGATGATGATATCGGGTTTGTGATATTGTAACTTGAGGGAATACTAATCTCCCTCCCATTGCTAGTATGTCCAATCAATGGTAGTTGTTAGGATACTCCACCTTCCTGTGTTCTTTCAGCTTTGTTGGGTACTTTCCTTTCTTAAATTTTTCTGATGAAAATTGGGCAACAGGTTTAAAATGCCCTTAAACATCTTAAAATGTGTATATTTAAAAAAAAAATGGTTGGCTAAGGTTCTGGTATAAACATGATAAATGAGAGTATGACATAATGGAGCTTGGAAAACTGATATAGATGCTAATCCAACAAACTTATTACAATTTTATATAGGGGTATTCTTGGAAGTGTTTGGCCTTCTTGATGACAGGGAAGAAGCAGAACCTTTATGTATTGATTTTATCTCACATCTTTGTCAAGAGAGGTAATCAGGCATACATTCTATGTTTATGCCTTGTAAAATTGTTTAAACTGATAAATATAAAAATTTACTACTGGCCACAAGATTAGAGAACATGCAACGTGAGTGGTATATATCCATCTCCTGTGTCATATGACCCATTAGGCTATGTGGTGTGAAACTATTCAGTGATAGCGATGTGGAAAACTGGAACAATGGTGAGTTGACTAGGATTGTGATGCAGCAGCTACATTGCCATGACGGAATTTGTAAAGTTTACCACTGGAAGCCTCACCTTTGATCAGACATAGATCATGCTGCATGGAAACCTTCAGCAGTGGACAAGAGACATTATGTTTTCACATTTTAGTAGTAGATCCTCCTGCTCCCTGTTAACTATATTTTTTTACTCATTGGAAGAGGGAGTTATTGCTGCAGTCAATTTAATGAATTACATTAGTTTAAAAAAAGGTAATTTGTACCTTTACCCACAAAAGAGTATTTATTGTCTTTTTGGTGATCTAGCATGCACACATCCATTTGAAATTTTCACGATGGTTGACTATGGCTGACTGGATTAGAAATGTAGTTAAGGTCGACAAAAATGCCTTCTACCATTTTTTCCTTTAGCATCTTTAAGAAAGAGAGACTGGGTTGGTGAATGCTGTGCTATTAGATGGCTAATGTTAGAATTTCTATTGCAAACTCACTCAAAAATTTCTACCCCCCCCATAGTTATAATGATACTCATTCTCTTTACCCTTTTGTTATGTTACAAATGCAACTGCCCAACAAAATGTCACCAGAGCCTTGAATGTGTGCGTTTTAAGCCATGAATGGTTTTCTGCCAAACTGTCTTTGTATTGCTGCCATGCCAACTTTTTTTGTGCATGTAGTAGCGGGCTGAAAATTTATGAAGTTGCATAGAGACTTGGATGGCTAAGGGAAAGGTTGAAAAATTGTATGCAGTGAGATAGTTGCTATGGTTACGGTTGTAAACAGACATTAATGTGGGATAAAATATTGCGGAATGGCTAACAACAAACAAAGAAACACGGAATAATTATAATGTTTCAGAATGCACCATGAGAACAAGTGATCTTATTCATGTGCATATCTTAGACATTTTGAGAAAATAATGGTATATTCAATACTCATTCACAATTTTCTAGAATATTTAGATTAGGACAAAAAACAAACATATATATATTATGGTGTGCTGTTTGTTTTATTGTATACCACGAGTTTACTGCAGATTGTTATAAAATGCGTGCTTGATGTTGGTTAATTTAACATTACTCTAAATTTATATCGGGTTCAGATTGATCTAATGTTTCCTCTGCAACTGTTATTAATCCCATGAGATCCAGCCAAAAACCTTTTAGCAACTCGTTATCGTCATTATTATTTTATTTTGTTTCTTTTACTTTGCTATAATTTTCCGAGTTTCGTACCTGATGCTACGTTGTAAATTGAGAGTGTAAAACCCAAAAGTATGCATTTGGAAGCAACAACAAAGGGAAATGTTATATCATTAATGTCAGTCAGTCAGAAAACCAACATGTTGGTCGTCAGTAAAGCTTTGACAGCAGAAATAAAATCAGAAGTTTGACGCTGGAATTTAAAGCTGATTTTTTTACAAACTTGCTTTCTAATGTATTATTTCATTCTCTGCTTCTGAATTTGAATTATAAAGATGTATTCTTTTTTTATCTTATTCTGTGCTTGGCTTGGTGATGAGAACAAGCTTGTATACCCATACGACACACTAGGAAACTGTCTAACCTGAAATTTTTGCACACCCCACTATCCAGTACGAAAAGTCATCGGTATCTATCTTTTCTACCTACTGTTCTTTTAAATAAATTGGCCATTTTGTTTTCCTTGCAGATTGGTTTAATGGGTAGCACTATTGTCAAATTGCAGGGTGGCTAGTGATATCTTAGTCTGCTTTCTTCTTAAGGCCATTTGAATCTAAACCCATTAAAACATCACATGAACTATAGCTGAAATGTATCCTTATTGCTTCCATAACTACCAGCTTGCAGAAAAAGGAACTCTTGGGCTATACCTAACCATAACTGAATAATATACTCTGGGCTTGATTAATACATGAGCCTAAAGGCTCTAAACAAAACTCTGCCTGGATTAAAGCATAAATGATACAGACACTTGGCGTTGTAGTTCACAAGTTATGAAACAGTTGTTCATATGTGAAGAACTGTTGTAGAATAGGTCACAAATAGCGAAAAGGCTACTGTTTAGTTGATAGTCATCTGCAATGCGTATTTCTGATTACAACAGGCACGGCTTAAGTTTTGACATTATTGAGACAGTGTAGTGTATTTTGATATTGTTTGCTTTACCAATGTACCACGTGAACATGACAAGAGCTTATGGTTTCTATTAGTATATAGTCAGAAGCAACGGTTTCATATGTCCGCAGATTTTAGATTTTTTATTAGGGTGAGGGAGCTTAACTATTCTTTGTCTCTAGGGCCCCGGGAATTCATTATCTGACCTTGAATGTACTAGTCCAAGAAATAATGAAAGTATGCAAAAAAAAAACAACTTGTGTTACACCATTGCCGAGGTTGGATTTATTTATAAACCCAAAATGTCTTTTAAAAGCATTCGGAAATCCATCAAGATGGTGGGAGATTTGGAAAAGCGAGTGCACTGTGATACTAGGCTGAGTTCACTGATCATCTGACATTATTACAATTGATGTGGAATGGTTGGCTCCCCTATTGATTATTCTTTTTGCCAACAATTTCAGTAAATTTTCTCACAACCAAAGAGCATCAGACCATATAGGAGCACGTTTTATCACTGCGTGCAATTAGGAAGAAAACTCTTATTTCTAATTAGCCATCTTTCTTCTTGTCATACTTGCTCGTTCTTTAAATAAAAAAAAAATTCTTTCTCTTCATTCTCGACATTTTTGGGATAGGAATATGATTTTGTATCACAGCCAGGCTACTGTTATTTTTTTTAAAATCTATTTTTCTTTAAAATGTAGTCACATTCTATATTTGCTATGAAATTTGATTATTCCCACTGAGAACCTTTTATGTATATTTTTTTGGTTGAAACACTACATCTTCAGATACGCTTGCTCTCAAAATAACTGTTGTCTGTTTAGCAGAACCTGAGAGTTATTTAATTTCATGCTATTAAGGATGTTCCAATAAAACCTGGCCAGATAAATGTTACTGTGGTGCCATTTTAGCCAGGTTTGAAAACCCCTCTGGAATCAATCAATGTATCATCCAATAGAAATGTGTGTGTGTGTGTGTGTTTGGAAGTCCATGTTTCTGATTGTGCATGTAGAGTATCCATCCCTATTAAATAAACACTTATTTTTTGTTGTAAAAAAAGAAAAAAAAATTCTAAATCAACTTTGCCAACAGTAAAAATGAGATTGTCTAGAAAAATCTTTTGTTGGGTTGATTTGGCAGTACCTCTGAGATAGCAGTGTCTGGTTGCCATGGCAGCTGGGCCCAGAGGCACACACTTTCCAGCTGCATCTTGACAAGTTATTGATTAGTATTACCTAGGACTAGGATGATAGGGAAGCAGAGTAACACAAAGTTGAGCATCTTTGTTATTGTCCGCTGCAGTAGTCAATAGAATTACTGGAAAGATGCTGGCATTAAGAGCTTGCAGTCAATGAAGATAGAATAGGTTTTGGGTCATGGGTTATCATCACTCATTGGACTAACACTTTTGTCTCAGGTTTTGTTTGATTAGCGCTTACATCAACCATCTGTCCATGATCAGAATTTCAGGACTTTGTAATTTTGCTTAACCAAGGCATGTTTCAAAATATTGAAGTGCTATGCTTCTACACATGCAGATATAAGAGTGAGAACAAAAGAATAACAAAACTAAGTGGCCATCTTTATAATAGCATTATTTTCTTTCATATCATGGCAGATTTTAAAGATGTAGTAAAAATGGCCTTTTGGTTCTTTGCCAGTCATTAAAGATGAAGATTTTTTTTGGTACAGTTTAGGGATATGAGTTTAATTATTCATTAAAAAGAAAAAAAACAGTTAATATGTGGACATGTACATACCACCCTCCACATCACAAAAAGAATATGAAGATAAACTTTTATTGTATGGATGCCTTATTCATGCACTAATAAATTGATTTATGTATGAAATATGAGATATTTTATTGGTGAGTTCACAAGTCTGATAACCAGGGTGTGTATATACAGGTGCATCTCAAAAAATTAGAATATCGTGGAAGAGTTCATTATTTTTTGTCAGTTATTTCAGAAAGTGAAAATTGTATATTTTCTAGATTCATTACATGTAAACTAAAATGTTTCATGCATTTTCTAATTTTCAGCTCAAAAAATAGAAAAAATCTATCTCAATATATTAGAATATTCCATTTTGAGTTTAAGTAAATCACTATTTATGCAGTATAAATACCGTGAATCTCTCTCAGTCTGGTTCAGTACACACAACCACAATCATGGGGAAGGCTGCTGACTTGACAGTTGTCCAGAAGACACTCATTGACACCCTCCACAAGGAGGTTAAGCCACAGAAGGTCATTGCTGAAAGGGCTGGCTGTTTGCAGAGTGCTGTATCAAAGCATATTCATGGAAAGTTGACTGGAAGGGAAAAGTGTGGTAGGAAAAGGTGCACAAGCAAGAGGGATGACCGCAGCCTTGAGAGGATTGTCAAGCAAAGCCGATTCAAGAACTTGGGGGAGCTTCACAAAGAGTGGACTGAGACTGGAGTCAGTGCATCAAGAGCCACCATGCACAGACGTGTCCAGGAAATGGGCTACAAGTGTCGCATTCCTAGTGTCAAGCCACTCCTGAACCAGAGACAACGTCAGAAGCGTCTTGCCTGGGCTAAGGAGAAAAAGAACTGGACCGTTGCTCAGTGGTCCAAAGTCCTCTTTTCAGATGAAAGTAAATTTTGCATTTCATTTGGAAATCAAGGTCCCACAGTCTGGAGAGGCACAGAATCCAAGTTGCTTGAAGTCCAGTGTGAAGTTTCCACAGTCAGTGATGATTTGGGCTGCCAGGTCATCTGCTGGTGTTGGTCCACAGTGTTTTATCAAGTCCAAAGTCAACACAGCCGTCTACCTGGAGATTTTAGAGCACTTCATGCTTCTGTCTGCTGACAAGCTTTATGGAGATGCTGATTTCCTTTTCCAGCAGGACTTGGCACCTGCCCACAGTGCCAAAACTACTAGTAACTGGTTTGCTGACCATGTAATTACTGTGCTTGATTGGCCAGCCAACTCGCCTGACCTGAACCCCATAGAGAATCTATGGGGTATTGTCAAGAGGAAGATGAGAGACACCAGACCCAACAATACAGACCAGCTGAAGGCTGCTATCAAAGCAACCTGGGCTTCCATAACACCTCAGCAGTGCCACAGGCTGATCTCCTCCATGCCAAGCTCCATTGATGTAGTGATTCATGCAAAAGGAGCCCCGACCAAGTATTGAGTGCATAAATGAACATACTTTTCAGAAGTTCGACATTTCTATATTATAAATCCTTTTTTTTTTTTATTGATCTTATGATATAATCTAATATCTTGAGATAGTGGATTTTTGATTTTCATGATCTGTCAGCCGTAATCATCAAAATTAAAACAAAAAAAGGCTTGAAATATTTTACTTTATGTGTAATGAATCTAGAATATATGAAAGTTTCACTGTTTGAATTAAATTACTAAAAAAATTAACTCTTCCACGATATTCTAATTTTTTGAGATGTACCTGTATATTGTATCCTTTACTACCATGACAGGAACCAATCACGTGGGATAATAAAAATGACAGTCAGCTGCCCCACACAATATAGGAGTAGTTTTCCATCTTATTTTATTGCAGTGTATTCAGTCTGAAGTAGAGCCAGGAGAAAGAACTTATAACATTTTTACTTGGGTAGAAACTATTTGTTTTTTATTTTACCATTAGCAGGTAACTGAAGTATGCTAAAATTATTAATAATAGTTATGATAGGTCTTGTTAACATCTGCTAGTCAAATACCATAGAAACATTGTGTGTCTATGTTTGATTATTACCTCCATTTTGTTTGTTTTGTGAATGATAGGTAGTCCTTCTAGATATTTTCTTGACTGGATCATTCAAAATGCAATGGATTTATGGAAAATTCTTTAATTAAACTTACAAATGAGAGTTTTGTTTGTTTGTTTGTGTGTGCGTACCTGTGTTCTCTCTATGATGAGTGATAGTTTGGTCCAGCTTAAAGATATTGAAGTACAGTTACTAAAGAGATTGCTAGAGGCCTTGTAATTGGATATTCTGCTAAAATGTCACATCTGCTTGGTGTCAGATCCGCTACCCAGGGCTAATATGGAAGGGGATTGTCATTGTAGAGGCTGTGAGCTAGAACAGAATGCTTGAAATATAACTACAAATATTGATGTCCAGGAGTTGCAAACGCTTTCTTCTAAACAGTTTTAGGGATTTTCACATTGACCCCAGTTTTATCGAGCAGTGTTGTTTTCACATTTTTACTTGCAGGAATAGACTGCATGTTTTGCTCAGCTGAAAGCTCCAGTTCCAGGAGTAATTGCTCCACATGGCAGTGTTTTAAACTCTGATCAGGGTTCTATGCATGTTGACATTCTCTAGTCCAGCTCTGTACAGGAAATGGCCACTTGGGCTTAAGGTATTTCTGTTGTTAGCTATTATGCAGGCAGAGGATGGTGGAGCTAGCAAGCATTGTAAATATGCGAATACAGCAGAGAGAGGCAAAAGGGCCAGTTATGCTGAAGGAGGTGGAGAATTACGTGATTAATGGTATAGCGGAAAGCAGTTTATTGACAGTGAAATTATAACCTACCTACAGGTGTTTAGTTGTGAATTATAAAGTGCCTGCCCACTCCAAGCCCAGCTGTCATTGAGTACTGTTGCAGCTGCTATCCGTTTATCAGAGAACTATATCAGGGGCCCCACAGAGTAAGATGAAGAATGAACGTCATACTTGTTAATTTAAAATTAATTTAAACCCCCTTCTGTAAGTTTGTCAAAATAACATTTGTCAAAGCTTGGAAATGAGCAGCGTAGTAATAGTAAAGCAACAACGGAAACTTTCTGACATTGGAAAACAGTGCATCAACTGTTTGAATAATCTGTGAATGGTTCTACTCACAAGGGGAGATAACTGGTTGAGAGGAAATTCCTGAAATAGCCTAATATGAATATTTTATCGATGTTTGATTATTTAATTCATTTGTTGCCTGTGTTCACCTTTTAAAACATAATGGAAAAATTAGGTTTCATTACACTATAGAAACAAATACTTTGGTGGGACAGTATACAGAGATCAATCAGAATTTCAAGAAGACGACAAAGTGTAGCTTATTGGATAAAAACAAGATGATGTTGTGAAAGTATCAGCAACTTGTTAAGCCATTTATGTGTGTGTATGTTCTTCTAGTAAAAAGATTGATGCACACGTAAGTTAAATACTTTCCATGATATTTATTGCTGTTGTTTTTTTTTTAAAATTAAAACTTTATCTCAGTCAAAAGTCCAAAAGGAATTAATTAGTCATAGTGAAAAATACATATCTGTTTTATCTGACATCAAACACCAGCACCATTTAATATATAATTCTTAAATCTAGTCTGGTCACATGTACGGTTTGCAGTCTCTGAAAACACCACTCCTGCAAAACTTAGGGACAAAAAATAATTATTGTAGGTATCCAAAAACTTAGTACTAAAGTTATTATGCTACACAAAGTGGTGTTGCAATACTTGTGTTCTGTGTTACTTTTACGCTGAACTTAATCTTGATTTCTTTAGAAGTGGTGGGCACAGGATGGCCAGGAAACTCTCCAGATTTAAATATGTCTGAAAATGTTGGCATGGTTGGTAAAAGACCACACAGAGAAGTTGTTGGATAAAATTGATGGTGCTGGCAAAACCATTTGACAGATGTTGATCAGTGTTCTTGATCATGCATGCTTTAAGAAATACTTATGATGGCCTACTATAAGGTGCTAAAATTCGGTGAGTTCTTGATGTGTTTTATTTATTATCTCACGTATTTTCTGCTGCAATCATGATAAATTTGCCGAAAACCCGGCCGGCAGACGCAGTGTTTGGTTAGAAGTTTTGCTAATGTCTGCTGTGTCAAGTTAGACGCCCAAACTTAGTTAGATCTTGGGAAGAGCATTTCAAAAGCATATGTCAGCATACTTAAAATGTTTTATATCATGCCGTCAGAAATCCTGAAAAACTGATTATGAGCATTGAAAATGCTTTCATTTTTTTCTTTTAAATGACCTTATTTGTTTTTCGTAGCTTGGACCTGCCTCACTTTCAAATTGGATATTCTGTGTCATGCTAGGTTTCATGTTTGCCCGACCTGCGTTAACCCTTTGCTGCTGTTTCTGTTTTATGTTTTTTGACCACTGTCAGAAAAGAATAGGGCCCATGTTTTGCTGTGCCAAGGGTCAAGATTTAGTTGGCAATAATCGCTGGATATGTAAATAAAACTGTTAATAGTGCAGTGGTTGGACTAACAAAGAAAATAGCTCTGGACTATCTCTTCACTGACAGCTCGACCAGTTTTTGCTTTGTTTTATTATGCTAAGATTTATTTATCATTCTTAGATTTTTGTTCCTACCACTGAAGCTGTTCTGCCTGATGTGAATTCTTCCACTACCACTGAAATCAAAGTCAGTACAACTGACATTCTCTGTAAATCACCTTCCCTTTGACTTATCCATAGATAGATATGCAACCATTAAAGAACCGAAATCTTATTCCAGCATTGTGATACTTCCTGTAACAGGAATTTCTACTCTTGTTCTAAACAAAACAGACTACAATAGCAAAATCAATTCTTTGCTAGGCTGGTTATATAAGCAAGTAAAACAAGATCTGAGTCCTATAGTCTAGAGCTTATTGTCAGAAATACTAACTTTTAAAAGCAGAGGAAGGACAGTCAACATAGTTAATTCACATCATTCAACAGCAGTAAGACCCTCCGGTTTACTGTAAGTTCACAGAGCAGGTGCACCACTTAAACCTATTGTCCATGGTGTTGGTTTCGATCATTTCTCCACATACTGCTGGTCACAATCAACCTTTTGTAAAGAATTCCCTTTTTCCGTAGAGACAGACTTAAAAACACACAGCTAAATCTCTGGACAGCCCTACAAGTTCCAATGTTGCGTTTGTTCCCTTCTGGTAGTAGCCATTGTCTGGCTGCTAAAATAAACTGCTTTATTTTGACGAGTCTTTCAACTGTATGATCCTGAATGCTTGTTTAACGGAATTAAGCGCGTTTGTCAAATATTAGAAAAGAAATTAATTCTTGTCCAGTTATCATTAGATCTTTAAAGTTGAGTTGGGCTCTTCAAAGAAAGAAATGAACCTCATTCGAATGAAATGGTTCTCTTTCCTTTTATTCTAAAATTACTGATAGAATCTCAAATTCTCAATAAACATGGTGCTTGGGCTTTGGTTTGTTTTTTTTAGAGGTGTATGTGTAAAATATAGCTACCCCACTATGCAATTCTATGTAGTTGGGGACATGTCTTCATCGGTCGCATAGAGCATCCTTTACGTATAAGTCTCTGACCATATGAATGAAGTCGGTTGGTCTGCAGGAGAAGCTTTTTTCAAATCTGCATTTGCTTCATATGTGTTGACTGGGAACCATGAGCGGACTCTTGCCATTTGTCTGACTGCAAATAATTAGAGCGTGAATCCAATAGGTGGAGAGAAATTAAAGAATCTATTCTCATTTCCTTACACAATGATATTATCAATATAAATGATCTTAGACTTGACAATGTTTGGTTTTAATTCTATACTGAAAAAAAATGACAGACTGTATAAATTATAAATTCCCTTTACTATTTATTGTTTTTAAAAACTAAATTAATTCACTTTTATTGAAGTTCTTTACGCATCGTTTTTAAATGGAAAGATTTTGCAGGAAAACAAAAATGAGGCTGTTCTGTTTTGATTCTCAATAAAGATATTTACCTATTTCAAGATATCTCAGCACCAAGAAAACTTTCAATGTTTGGTACCAATTATAAAACAAAAAGGCAACAAAAAACACACACACACACACACACACGACACACACACACATACACACGACACACACACATACACACACACATACACACACACACACACACACACCACACACACACACACACACACACGACACACACACACGCGACACACACACACACGACACACACACACGACACACACACACGCGACACACACACACATACACACACATACACACACATACACACACACACACGACACACACACATGACACACACACACACGACACACACACACGACACACACATACGACACACACACATGACACACACACACACACACAGACAGACAGACTCATGCAGAGAGAGAGAGAGAGAGAGAGAGAGAGAGACACAGAAGTAATTGGTTTTAAAAAACATGTATTTTAAAAGGAGGCTCTGCTTCAGTATTTACAGTTGGATTTATTAACAGAGACATTTTCGAATACCGTGCAGTTTGATTTTGACGTTAAATTAAAGTGTTAAAACAGTAAGAAGAAAAAAAGACAAATATCTAGGGTTAACCCTTTTTGCTGTGTTAGTCTTCCTATTAGATGAAAGGACCAAGGAAAGGGGTTTGCTGGTCAGCAGGAGTTGTTGTTGCCATGTTTTCCGTTAACACTAGCCCCATGGTCCCTCTGTCCATGGACTGGTGGGTTGGGAATAGATGGAGAAAGTTGGGCCTGTTGTCGAAAACTGATGTAGAACTTACTTCTGCCCCGCGAGTATTTAGGGGTACTTCAACAAAGGTCTGTTTACCAAATAGTTTCTGGTCTAAGCAAAGCCATGCAAGGTTGTCGAGCAACAGCAAGATTCCACTTTAAAAGAAAGAAAATTCTATAGGCAAGCCAGCGGGGTTTACTATTCCTAAGATTTATTACTGGCAACTACTAAAAATAGGGGGTGGCATGCACAGATTTTAAAAAAGAAAACTTGATAATTAAAACTGTGCCATGCAAGAAATTATCCTGAGGTTTGACATTTAAACATAGCAAGGAAATGTAATAAAAATTCTTGTAGTTGAAGAGCCATGTTAACTTTATGAATATGGATCAATAATGTGGCTTAATTCAGTAGTAAAAGCTGTTTTTCTCAGCAAGAAAATATTGTTGTAATGGTAATACATTTTGAATAGTTTATTTGGACAATAACTTTATGATGTAAAGGTATATAACTCTGATTATTATAGTTAGTCTGAAAGAGTTACTACTTTTTGTAGTTTTTTTAAACTTATTGTTGGCAGGGTTGGGGTTAAGTGTAGGGGGAGGGGCTTAAATGATTGAAACATGATGGAAAACTTAAATATCGTCAAGGCACTATGAGGGTATATTACTGATATGGTGCTGATCTATGTAGAAATTTGGATAATGGTTACAGTCATGTTTTTTGTTACTGATTTTATAGATGTGTCTCATTTTTTAAAATTTAGTTTTTATAACGTGAAAAATTTAACGGAACAAAGTTCAGTATCCTGCCTGAAATAGATAAATCGGGTGAATAGGAAATTTTTTTCATTTTTACCAGCTCTGGTGATAAAGAGAGAGAGTAGCAACTATAACTTTAATAGCTATGATTGCATAAAAAAGACTGGAGAGCATAAACACAGGAATGAGTTGTATCACTGGTATAACAGATCAGTGAAGCTTTCGCACTAATGCAGCTAGGAGATGGCAGTCTTTTGTAGCTTTCCAGCAACAGAGGTAAAGGCTGCATTAGTCGACAATGAAAGGAAAAATCACTTGGTGTAATGCAGTCAAATAAATCAGAACACTTCTGCTCTCTCATGTGATGTCAGAAAAGTCCATGGCTGTCAGCCAAGTACACGGCTGGTGACTTCGCTTGCATCACAACGTACTTATGAGATGGCGCTGCTAACAACATCAGATGAGGTCAGCTGTGGTCCATTAAGGTCTCACCTGTCTAAGATTAGGTCATGAGGGGGAATCAGGAATTGTGAAGATACGGGGGGGAAACAGAAATAACAAAGATGCCATATTTGACAGCAGTTTGTGTGATGTTTTATTGGTAGCTGCCTTAAACTTTTATTTACATGGTTGTTTTAATTGCTATTTTTGTTTATTTAAGTTTATGGATAAGAGAAACAGAAAATAGTATTGTGCATTTGTTTAGGTAAAAATTTTCTGTTCTTGTTTCATATTACTAACAAAAGGACCCTGTGTTTGAGAACTTTTTTTCAAAACTGACAGACCTCACTGCAAATAAAACTAGGAATTTTTTGTTAACATGGTTGGAAATGTCTACTAAAGCATTGCTATTTAACTGTTATTATTCATTGTTGCCACACAAGGCTAACTAACAGACAATGGTCAATGTATTGGCTACACTGCTAATACTTTTTAATAAACAAGAGCACTCTTACAAAGGGAAACAATTGTGGCACAGCCGTGTCATTTGTGAAACATTTTAAGATTACAAAGTGGGTTTGATGCTGGAAATTAAAAAAAAATAAATAGCTTTAAATATTATTATGGAAATTAATAAACATTAAAAAATTTTTGAAGGAACTTTATGAGCAATTTATCTCATGGATTCCTTTAATTGTCATAGGGTTAATACATAGTTATTTTATATTATGCATTATGTAGAGATATTCTGGCATGTAATCTGTCAGACTGTCAATGGCAACCTAGATTTTGTGAGATCCAGGGAAACAATTGTGATTCATTCTGCATCTCCTAAACAATAGATGTTTCTGATATACATGTATGTCATATTGCTTTTTCTTTTTGTATAATAAAGTGATTATTTTTTCATTTTAGCAGCTTTTCAAGTTCTCCAACTAAATATCTTACTTTCACCATCCTTCAGTATTTTAAAATAAAAATTTAAATATTATAAATTTTTTTCTTTCGTTAGATTTAAAAAAGAAATTTAAAATTAAATTTAAAATCATCGACAACAGTAACTTGAGTTCAGGTTGAGCAGACATCTTGTCTTGTATTTGACCAACATCTACTTTGCACATGATGGTTTTAGAAATATTCATTTGGCCAAATTCTCCTCTGTGCTTCTCAGTTAAATCCAAAATCAAGTATCCTGCTGCCCCCCAAGATTTGTCTGTCTAATGATGACCAAGAAAATCCATTAGGGCTCTTCCCTGAAGGTCCATCCATGCCAGGAGCACCCACCCCCCCCACCTGATTCCCATTATGGTTGGCCATCAGTCACAGAAATGAAGTTGTTAGAATGGCTATGCAGTGTTGGTGTAGTTTGAAAAATCATCGATTTCTTTTCTTCTGATTTAGTTGCCATGTGGGAAATTTGAGTAGTTTAAAGTGGTTTTCTGAAGAAAGCCAACACCTACTGAGATTGTTCCGTGTCAGTAAAAGAATAATAACGAGTTTGAATCCCACAGGAACGACCAATTTGATTCTGCATAGTTTGACAGCTCCCTGGGATATTTCTTCCTGCCTACATCTAAAAATGAAGAGTTCTAGCACGGACTTTTGCTATGTCACCCATTCTGCACGACCACATGAGTTTCTCTAGCCAGATCCATTGTTCTCCTGATATCTACCAATACCACAAATCACATATTTTGAAAATTAACTTTAATTTAATTTAATATTGGCCTGGACACTACTGAATTCATCTCCCTATTAAAATTTATCATTAGTCCGCACTGGTAAATAATTTTTAGCCATTTGAAAAGAGAATAAAAAGTTAAATAGACGTTTTATAGTGTAAATATAAGATGCTATATTATTCATAAAGTTAAAAAGATTTATAAAATTGGAGTGTTCATCTTAATTTTTCTTTGTATTGGGCTGGGGATAAAATAATAATTAATTAATTAATATTTAGCTAACATTCTGTCATCCGTTCTCTCTGATTTCTTTGTTTTCATTTATTTCCTTGAGAGATTGTGGATACTTTACTTTCAGATTGACCAGAATAATCAATGCTGCAGCTATAATAAGCAATTAATTATCACCAGTGCATAATTTACAAATTCAAAATGAAAATGGGAACCTCCAGATTAACAGATTACAATAAATAGTAATGGTTTGGTGTATGTATATAGGTAACTGGGCTGTTTTAAACTACTAAATAATGTATTGTGAAGTGAGTATGTTTGGAATATTTGAAGCTTTTTCCCCAAACAAGTTAACAGACCAGTGAGGGAAAGATGGAAATGTGTTGCTGGCTGTGTGCATGCGGGCTCATGTCTGAATGACATTATAGCTGGTTGACGTTTGATGTCATCGAGGCAGCTGCTGAAGCGGCGTGCTTTGTGAAAAACACTGATTTTTAGAATTCTAGTCCCTTTCAAACACACAACTTTTATTTTTAACTGTGCAATCATTTATAACATCACTATTACGTAGCCTAAGCTTAAAAGGCAAAAACTTGAAAGCCTTATTTGGATAAAACAATTTAAATAAGTTTAAAGATATTTAGGGGCACATTTAAATAATTCTTTGAGAGAAAAATTAATTGTGTTGGTAGCTGCCTTCACAGAGATCTTTCTGTCGCGGAATAGTTGTACAAAACCCAATCGGCCCTTTTTTTTGCTGTAATTCTGGAGAACCACATAATATGTTAATCAGTCAAAATAAATTGAAAGTATTAGGCTCTATAAAAGTTGCAAACATTTTTCCCCTTTGAATTATAAAGTGAAGCCATGTAAGCTTGAAGACATAGCAGGTGTGAGAAATTCCTAAAGGTTCATATGAGCTAACATTGGAACTAGACGATAGGCCTTCTTTCTGTTGATACATCATGCCCATCAGTACTAAATGATTATCAACTCTCTTATTTTTCTAAAAATTCCAACTTTGAGAAATAAATATTCATAAAAATCTATTTACATCAGTAAATAAATGAGTTTCAAGGATCCAGTGTGTGGACATTGAATCACATTTAGATATATAGTTCTTAAAGCGATACTTCAGTCTTGGCATGAAGTGTATTTCACAAGCAACAGAATCTGAAAGATTAAAAAGCATGATTTGATTTTTTTGGATAATGCTATAATAGGATAATATTATGTGCAATAAGTTAGAATTATTAATTTAGCTCTTCCACAGGCAGTTTTATGCTGGGCAGCATCATTAGATCTTGCTTGAATTGACTGCACCATCATGTTTAATGATTTGATTATTTCCTGTAATGTTGTTTGACGTTGCCGAATAACGTGCCAGGTTGGTAAAGTATCTTTGGTCTAATAGAACTGCTGTTTCAGCCATCAGTGAGTCAGCCTACAGGTACAGAGCCAGGACAGTGGATAAGGAAGCTGGTAATTACATAGCAAAGTTGTTCATATCTAATTAGTCTGGCAGTATAACTGAATAAATGTCAGAACTGTGAGATTTTTGATGTTATCGGCAGTGGGAAATGGAGACCAGGGTAGATTATGAAAATGGAAGAAATACAATATTGTAAATTGATAGAGTCAGATTTGTTTAGAGCTTGCCAGTAATTATTTTATGTGGATTTTAAAAATCTTTAGCTTGGTTCTTTCTGAATTACTCTATGTATGTCTTTAACCTATGTAGAACTAGCAGGGACGTTGAAATGCTTTTTTTTCAAAATGGCCAGCAGAGAGAGAGAGAGAGAGAGAGGAGAGAGATGGAGAGAGGGAGAGAGAGAGAAATGGGGAGAGGGAGAGAGAGAGAAATGGAGAGAGAGAGATGGAGAGAGGGAGAGAGAGAGAATGGGGAGAGAGAGGGAGAGAGAGAGAGAGAAATGGGGAGAGAGAGGAGAGAGAGAGAGAGAGAGGGAGAGAGAGAGAGAAATGGGGAGAGAGAGGGAGAGAGAGAGAGATGTGGAGAGAGAGAGAGAGATGGAGAGAGGGAGAGAGAGAGAAATGGGGAGAGAGAGAGAGAGAGATTGATTGATTGATTGACTTTTTCAGGAACAATTTCAATTTTAGTCAGATTTCTATAAATAGCAAATTTAATGACTACTTTAACCATTGAGACAATTTCTAAAGCCGAGATAAACATAGCAGAACTGAAGACCATTAAGGGTTGCACCAATGGCTTTTAGCTGAAACAGAGCTGGCTCTATGCCTAGTTTTCACCGGTAAAGGCGCTGTGATTTATCTTGTGAATTAGTTGAAGAATTATGAGAATAGTTAATTTTTCAACTATGACATCAAGTTGAAATTTAAGCTTAAATTATCTACATTTAACTTGATTGGCTCTGCTGGGAGCTGTGAATGCTAATGTCAAAACAACTTGATAAGTATTATTTCACTTGCTTTTGAGTTACTTGGAGAACATAAGATGGGAATACTGGCATATTGCTGAAGATGTCAACTTGGTGATGGAGGATATAGGTGAAATAGAGAAGGCTTTGAGTGAATACAAAGGGGTGGTAGACTGCTGGCTTAGAATCAATAATAGCAAAACTAAAAACATGACTACAAGAGAGCAGATGGTATTTTAATCAGGATTGGTGGGTATGGCATGGCAGGGTGACAGATAGAAAAGTGTCAGTTATTTATCTGGGATCCCTCATGACTTTGAAGAATTAAATTGGAAGGGAATTAGAGACACAACTAAGAGTAACAACCCAGGCTTTTCATGCATCAGGTAATCTATTAGAAACAGAGCTTGTTCAGAAATGTCAAGTTAAGAATTTACAGAATCATGATATTACCAATTCTAATTAGTGTGATAGAACTGTGGAGTGTGAATGGTATGCTGGAAGATAAGATCTTAATTCAAGCATGATATGTGGACTTGTATATGAGGAAGATTAGTAGCAAAGGTGGAGGAGAAGGTATAATAGAGAGCTGGTGTGGTATCCATCACTGGTAATGGACACATCAGGACAGTCAGTGAGAATAGGATGAGCTTGGCATGTTTATGGATAGGGGAGAGGGAAATATGGCAGGAGCCTATGAATAGAGATGCTACAGTGGTGGGGGAGGCCCAGAGGAAAACCAGGAACCTGAAGGAAGAAAGTGCTTGGCCAGGACTTATGGTCACTGGATATACAGACAGGAACTGAGAGACTGAAAGAGAACTTGCAGGACGAGCAGATAATTGCAGTGGTGAGTTTAATGAGTCTTTCTGGTCAGTTTAGTACTACTACTGTCAATATAGTATTACTGCTGCAGTCTGTTGCATGAAGGAGTGGAAAGGGAATTGTTACTAATGAGGGCTTCCTAGAAAATCAAGATAGCACGAGAACTTGTTTTGTTTTGTACATAGTTCGAAAAGTATAAGGATCTTTTGATGGTTAATGATGCACTGACTTGATTTCTTGATAACTGTATATCACTCAGATTCAAAAGTTACTAAATAATCACATAGAAATGTGTTGGTGTATAATATCAGACATTTAACTCGAAATTATAAAACAGATCTGATGCATTAGTCAGGTAATAATACATAGTATGCATTTTCACTTGTCCATCCACAGTGACGATGCTACTAATCAAGATGAAAATCTGTTTTCCTGAAAGGTGCTTGTTCAGAATTTATTTTCTTTTTTAAGAGACTGCGGTTATTACCAAAATTCTTACAAAAACAAAAGTTTTAACCAAACACATTTAAGACATTAACCATTTCACACCTTTTTGTTGTGTTGTTTTTTAAGTAGTTTAATTGAAATTTAAAACAACAAAAACGAAAACAGAAGCAAAATGTCAGAATTGTGATTCCCCCCAACTCTTCCGCAGATGCGTGCACATCCATCTTGTATTTTAAAGTTTGATTGAGTATTTAACATTTTGTTGTCGTCGTTTTTTTTCTTCCATTCATTAAAAAAATAGAACAAAACTGTGATTGGAAAATGTTTGTTTGTTGTATGAGATGTGAGTGGCGGTGATGGTGTTACATAGTAAACTGTGAAATAAGGGCCAGCGGTTTCTACCAGGAACTGCTAATAGATGGCAGCAATCTGATCTACTGAAGAAATAATTACTGTGGCAAAAGAAGATCTGGTTGCAGCAGCGCGAGCTGGGTTTGTCACTAGCTGTTTACTGCTCCGCTCTCTTATCCTCCAGCCTAATGGACTCTGTGACCTTTGCTAGCTGCAGCTTCATGCTATTTCTCTTATGCCTGATTAAATTATAGGGACAGGATAATGAAATTTGTATTGGTATTAAACCGTCCCTAATGTCGCTGGTAAAAAGGCAGCACAATTGTAATTTTGGTAAATTGGACAGTGGGCGCTGTGCAGAAAGAGAGAAAAGGAAAGATTAATTACATATCTGTATAATAATTATCTAAAAATGTCCACATTAAATTCCAAATTCAGCTCTGAAAGTCTACAGCGGGATTTCCTTAGAATGGTGGTAGATCCGGTAAGTGTGGTAGCTGACCTGTGAAGGGTTTCTCCAATTTTCTTATACCTTTTACCCCCCCCAAAAAACAAAAAAAAATGATTTTATTCAATTTAAAGAAAGCAGGTGCTGCTGGCATCTTAGCTGGCTGTAGGTCTTACGAGGTCTTTGTTGTCATATGTAGTATTATTCATCCATTATCATTATGCAGATAATTAAAAAAAGAAAATTAACATTTCACTTCACCCTGAATGTAAATAAACTTTATTTATGCATTGTTACCTCCATGTATTTTTCTGTCTTTTCTATTCAAAATCGTTAAATTATCTTTGACGACTTTTCTTAAACTGTTAACTACTGGAGTAGCCACCATGCAGACAATAGGTTCATTGTTAATCTTTGATTTTGTTATTTTGTAAACCTTGGATATACAAATTTTGTGAATGCCATTGTGTTTTGGCAATTTTGTTGTTTTCTATATACTAATGTTTACAATGGAGACAACAATCCTATGAGAAATGTAGAGCCATAATCATCTACTAAAGCAATACTTCCTACTCTGCAAGGGACCTTGGCAACTCCAGACTTCAGGGTTTTGGCATTTAATGTATTGTGTTGCTTCTTTATGTGATCAGGCTTTGCCTCTTTCTGTTATGCAGATACACTGTTAGTGAGCTTCCGAATGCTAGTACTATTCATGTGTGTCTGTTTAAAACTAGGAAACTATGACAACATCTCATAGTTAGAAATTTTATCAGGAAACATGGCAATGAACTTATCTAATTTAGCAGAAGTGGATGGTATGTGCTGTGGCCAGCACCAGCTCTCACCATGAATAATATCTCCTAACCATAGCAATTATATGGACTATACAGGGAGCCAAAAGAACACTGATAAATCAATGAGCCACAGAACATTGTATGAGACGTGGAACATTATTCCACTTAGTTACATTCAAAAAGTCGATCTGAACACACACAAAAGATCTGAAACACTGCACCAAATAACTTAGATTTTATAATGGATGGCAATAAATTGTTTTCTGGTCTCATTGATCATGCATATTCAATGATCTGCTAATATCGATTTTTCAATAAATATTAAGTAACATGTTTCTATAGTTTCAAATTTCTTACATGGAGAAATGTTTGTGTTGCCTTTATTCCACCATGTGTCTGTACAGTGAAAGCACAGTCATTCTGAAAATTTGTTTTTGTTTGTTTCTGCTTATTAATGCTTTAATATCTCTTGATTCTTTACAACCCTGTTCACTCTGATGCATTTATTTGATTACCATTATTTAAAAGAAGTCCTATGGCATCGCCATTTATAGAAAATCGGTAAAGAGAGATGCAATGTTGCTTAATGAACCAGTAATCTTGTTGCTTTTTGAAAATCTGAATAGTTAAGGAATTATTCAAATGAATAAATATGGGTAGGGGTCAGTTTTTTCATGTGAAAATTTGCTAAATGAATCACAGATTAACCAAGAGGGTACTATGTGCACACGGTCGGAAGAAATTGGTTCAACCGCCTGGTTTGTCATGTGGATATTCTCACTTTGGTGGAGAATATGGCAGTGACACGAAATATTTTCAAGAGGTCATAAATGCAAGTTAAACAAACACATTTTCTTGGCTAGACGTATAGACATCTTTTATTTTATTTTTTTAAAATTTAATTGTTTAATATCTTCCTGAACTATTTTTTTTTTTTTTGAGTTGGTTGGTTGAGGCAGAATCAGTAGATTTCATTGGGCAGGCTCTGGCAGACACAGTAATACTAAGACTTGCTGCCCCTTATGGCTGTATCCATTACTGTATGGATACTACGTCCCTGAGAAAATGTGTCCAGATGAGTTTTTGTCGGAACTTTGCTCGCTTGACAGGTTTTCGTTCATAGCAGGCGTGTGGCCCCTTCCTTCATTCCCTATCCATTTATGAAGTACAGGGTTAACAGAACAAAACCAGTCAGTAGAAGAAAGCCCGCTCTTTTGGAATGTTCTGGCCAGTTTATGCAGATTTTGTATTTTGTAAACAAAATGAGTATCATCTGTGGATCCATGGATGATATGAACTTTATAAATAAAAGCAAATTGTCACAAAAAATATTTAAGTACATTGAAACTACCATCCACTTGTTAGTCCATTGTTGTGTGTTTACTGTGGAAACGAATGTCTGTGAATTTGGTACTGGAGCCATAGAGAAATCGTGTAGTGAGGAAACTGAATTAAAATTTTAAAGGTAAAAATTAATTTACGAGGGTTAGATGACAGCTAGTACATGCTTTTTCCAGTGTTCACAGCCCTTTCTTGTAAACTATGAAAAGACAGTTAATTGCGGTTACTGCCATCAAAGTCAATGCAATTAAAAAAAAATAATAAAAAGACGATGAAGGGGAATAACTGTGTTGACACAACATAATTTGCCTTTTTACAATAATTATGTATTACTCACATTAAGCAGGTGTAAGAAAACCGATAGAAAACGAAACAACTGAACTTCATTAAGTATAAGCAATTAAAGGCTTAATACATGCATATTTTCAAATTGTTTTGTTGTAAGATTGTTAGCTGTTCTGCACAGAGCCATTACTTGTAAATGTAAATGCTTCAGAATCTCATGAATTTTAATTTGTTTATATGGTTTAAAAGCCAGTCGTGAGAAAGGAGGTAAACACCAAAAATGACGGCAGCCGGTCATTGCAAAAAAAGGGAATGATCCACGGAATATTAAGCATTACCAGGCTTTCATGTTTGCAAACAGTTGTCCCGACCAATTCCAGGTGGTAGGCGTTTTATTCTGGTCTCGGCAGAGTTTGGGATGATATAGAGAAGAGAGACGTGTGGCATGCACCTTGCTCATTTATTTCTCCCCGCGTTTGTATCCTCGAGCATTTGCAAATCAAGTTGTCAGCAGATAAACAGAAATTGCAAACAACAATCCCTGGCGCCCAGCTTTAAAAAAAAAAATAAAAACAGAAATAATGAGAAGACTGCGATAAGCCAACTGTTCGCTGGAAGCTTCTAAAAGAAAATACTTTTTGAGTTATTTCTTCCTCTAATGATAACACAATTACGTACACCAAACATTTGCTTTAAAAGCTGTTGAAGATCACTACAGACTTAAAAAGGTTATAAAATTATCATACAGTATAATTCCTTTAATCTGTCAGGTACCAGACCACATAGGTTCCAGATTGTTTTATACCCTCGTTGTTAAGTAATAAGTGTAATTTACCTATGATACAGGGAAGCACAATAACATTAACTCTCTTATAATAGTAATGTATAGCAAACCATAATAATAAACAACGCTGCAGTTAAAGCTCAACTAAATTAGGTGGAGAATGCGCAGTCTTCCTGATGTGTAGGCCAAACACTGTGGTGATAGTCACTGGTTGGAGGGTTATGATGACATAAAATAATTCAAAGAAGTGAATGTTTATTGGAGAAATAATGTAAAGTGTTTTTGCAGACCATTAAATATCCAAACACATGGACTGGCAAGCATAGGGAGGTGACTAGCTCACAGCGCCACATAGTGGAGATAAAATAGACTAGTTCAGCTTGGTGTCAGGACATTGGAAGTGTCCCAACACAAGGTTGCCAGATTAAATGAATTTTAGTGCTTTGTTTTAAGATTTATAATGGTCTGATTGAAAGCCATTAACTCCAGTATGATCTGAAAGTCTTAGTTTTTATTATCTGACATGATTATTATTATTATTATATAAAATGGAGTGTATGATGCCAAATCAGGGGGGATAATGAGTAATGGTTTGGCTAAGGCTGAGAATTGTTGATTGTGTTGCTTTTGATATATTTTTACTTTGCATATTGCGTTACCATTGTTTTATTTAGACCTATATGAAAGGAAAATAAGAGTTGAATCATTGTTTTTTTTGTTGTTGTCATATCAGTCATACCTTCTAAGGGGTATGCTGTCAGCAGAGCTGACCCTGAAACATCCAACACTTGCTGGTGATATGATGTGGGATTACAAGTGAAACTGCTAGGAAAAAAAATTATGCATAGCATTCCTTTTCAGCACACTTATGTTAATGGGCTTATTGCTGCCATGGATACGAAGCGCTAATAAGAACATGATGTCAGCACCTTACTAGAGGGTGCTGTTATTACTTTTGTTTCTTAAAATCTTTATCCGCTGATGTTACAGCCTTAGTGAAGATGACGAAACTGCACATTGCATATAGTTTAATACTGTTTCTGTAATGTGGCCATGCAGTCAGTCCCTCCAAGCTCATTGCATGATTTCCTGTCAAGTCTGTCTTCTTGCTGAACTATTTATTACCAGTTGTTGCATGCAGTCATTGTTTTTCCAAGGTTCCCTTCAAAAAATCGACTGTAATATTGCGATAATTGATGATACAAGAACCTTGTCTACTTGGGTTGGTTTAAGTGCCAGTTAGACTGTTGGGAGGGCAGTGGAAACTGGCAGATTACTTGAGATTTGTTTTGAGGGCCTCGATTTGGGTAAAGCTTTATGTGGATACTTCATTGTTTACTATCAGAGTCAGGGACATTTGTTTCAGTCTGCTGGGAATTTTAAGATAAAGAATTTCCTGCACCTGTGTAGCTGAGAGTCAGTAATGTAAATATGGCTCTTAGATTGCCGTTTACTAGTAATTAACAGTGCCAGTACCAGTAAACTGATACCAGAGCTTCCATTAATGGTACAAAGCTGCTCCCCTTTATGGAGATGATATTTTTCTAAATTGCCTGCTTGCAAATCTTGTTTAAGCACAGATCCGTTTGCCTTTGGACTAGTGCATCATATTACTACTTAGAAATTCTCTTATTGTGCTAGAGTGACATGGAAAGAAACAAACAGAAAAAAAACAACATTTAAATAAATAATATGAACAAATAAACATGCTGCAGAAGAAGGTAGTTTCCATAGTTATTAATAATTCTGTTGATAGGTATGTGAATGTGAAGATTAGATTCCTAGCTGTGCTGTTGCTTTTTTGAAATCATCTCTGTCAGTGAATCACTTTAGATTTGATTAATCTCAGTAAATAGATATTGGAGAAAAGTCATGGAGATGACACTTATACACCAAATTCTAAGACTTCATCACTATATTCTCTCTCACTTTCTCTGTGCCATTTGTGATTCAGAAGTTGGTGACCATAGCTTCCTATCTTTTCCTCTCATGGGCCTTTTATACTATCCTGGTTTCCCATCTACCATTTGATATTGTCAGTCCATCATCTTCTCCCTTGTCATCTTCCTGTCATGTGAATCCAGGGGATTATACAACTGCCTTCAGAAAACCCTGTGGCTTCATTTAATGTAGTGAGCAAAGAGAGGAAGTGAATAGAGATGTTTTTGTGATATTTTCTCTCTTTACTGGACAAATCTGGCAATGTCGGAAATTGAAAGGAAACAAACAAAAAAAAAGTCGCACGTTTTTATTTGAATGACCAGGAACACAGATAACATAACGGATATTTCAGAATTTACTTAGTTGTCACAACAGAAGGCCACAGATAGCTCACCAGTCTCCCCAATAGAGAGAACTCTGGTGCATGGTACAGCAATCATCTGCTGGGGAGCAGATGGCACCTCCAACTTGAGCAGGTAAATCCCCATTAAAATTCTCCATTTCTAGATGTGAGAAGAAATCAGAGTGCCTTGAGGAAACTCTCTCAAGCAGTCATTGAAGAAGAGTAAGAAGAAACCGTGTCAGATTGGTACACTAAATCAAGTCATTCCCGACTCTGACTGGGACTGAACTTAGATTCTCATCCTTGGTGTTCCAGTAGGCTAATCAGCGACCTATTGGCCACTTGCTATTCTAATTAATGAGCTGATATTATCATTATCAATTGATTACTGGGAAAGAAGTTCCAAGAAAAGTTTTTTTAACATGGTCTTTTAAATAGTGCATTTAATGCCATGATTAAGTGATATTTAGAGACCTTAAATGAATGCAGATGTGTCTAAAGGTAACTGTATGTGTTAGAATAGTTGCCAACCTGTTTGACAGTCCCCAGACTTGATAATGGTCTGTGGAATCTCTGGCAGTCAGTGAAGTAAGCAGTCTTTTGGCGCACTGATGGTTTACAGATGTAGGAAAGCAGATCATCCAACCAGAATATGAGGATTATTTAAGAGTCTTCCTAAAGGAAAGTGAAGTTTTCTCAAAAAATTACGGACTGACTCTTTATGGATCAAACCGAGATTATGATAAATCTTGTCTGATTGTCTCTTCAGATGTTTTCTATATTCCTTAGAACTAAACTTTTGGAAAGCTATTTAATAATGTGAGTATTTTCTCTTCCCAAGTTCATTAGAACAAGAGATGACTTATGGCATTATCTTCTTGAAGGATCCAAAGATTATTTAAAGATATTTCATGGCAACAGCCTCGCAGTCAGGGTTGTTATGCAGGAAGCATCTGCATTTTATAATTCTTCATAGTCATGCAGTGTTTTTCACTAAGCTACTGCCTCTTCATCAGCTCACAGACAGACTGCTTCCAGCAAATAAGAAAAAGATCCAAAGAGATAAGATTGTGCAGAAACTAAACACATACTTAAAAATAATGATAACATTTTTCACTGTTGTGCCAGCTGTTATTGTCTTTTCCAGAAGCCTGGGAGAATCGTCCACCTAAAGTCAGGCCCTGTTTACCCTCTGGCATGATGCATGTGGCCTTTATATTATTCATGGGTAAAACTTTCATTAGATTCCACTTGCTATCATTTTTAGAATTTTGATATTCATCTGTAGTTAATCTCTAATATCCTTGGAATTTGAGGATGGTGCAGTCCACTGTACAACCAAGATGCAATCACTTGTTTCTGCTGAGAAAAAATCCGTTTATCTTGAGATGGCCATCTTTAATTTTTGACATTCTTTAGATGGACACAGTTTGAGGCCAATAACTCATGTCAGGTAAATACCATAACTCTAACATTTGTACCTGGATAATATTCATGAATATGGGATGATATGTTTATTTTGTGTTTGAAAGATTTTTGAACATTACTAAAATTCAAAACGCTGTTGGCTGGTGATCATCTGGAGGAAACATTGCCATACTGTTTAAGAATGTGGGATTGTGCTTTTCATCACTACTGCTTAAAAATTAATAAAATCATCATCATACCTTTATATGATAATAAAAAAGGAAAAAAGCATGCAGAATATACTGTAGATAATCATTATATTTTATTTGTTATGCATATGTAGAATAAGTTCTTCAGGTGTTTATTTGTTTGTAGATGCCTTGATTACTAAATCTATTGATTGGACTTGGTTTGAGGATATCTAATCGATGTATGCGGGGGAGCAATATTGCTTCTACTATCTGTTAACTTAGGGAATAGTTGTCGTTATTACCACTGTGCTATTTATTGTCTACAATTGCAATTCATTTTGTCAGTGTTGCATTCAGTGAACATAATTACCCTTCTTATTTTCTTTGGAGATGATACACCTTGTTCACTCTCTGACAAAATCTGTTCACATAGCCAGTAAAAGCATCAATAGCAGACGCTGGACAAATAAATTGAGTGCTTAGGAATTCGTGTTTGGAAGTTGCTGTATCAGAGTGGCGGCAGACTTCGAAGTAGACAAATATTTGAGAAGACCTGTATGGTTACATTAAACATTCTCAGATTATTTTATTTCCATTTTTTTTTTTTTTTCCTTTTCCCTGAATTAAAATAATTAATTTTCTTCAAAAAGTAAAGAGGGTTAATTTAAAAATGAAAAAAGAAAATCCATTAAATGGAAGTAGTAATGTTTTGGAAACATTGTCAGTGAAATATTTGTCAGAATTTGTTGTTGTTGACGATAGGACAGCAGAATGGTTTCTGTCGCTAAAGGCTAAAATATGGCAGAGGCAGAATTTCTGTTTTATGAAAGCAAAGTAAAAGGTTATGCCTGCTTGCCTTTGCATGTTCTGAAAATAATTTTGAGAAATGTATTAATATGGATCTTTAAAATGAAACAGAATGTTAAAAATATATTTAATGCTGATCTTACTTATATTATTTTTTCTTCAGAGAACATGCAAGGCCACACACTTTTAGAATACGTCATTAGCATCTGTGGTTCTATATGTATATTATGTAAGTAGATACCAACGGCAGAGATGCTGTCCTGGCCCTAGCTCTGTTACTGATTAGCTTCTTCTTAGGCATGTTTACTGTGACAACTTCCAATTCCTTCTGGTTGGCACAGACTTGGTCTCCTCCCCTGCACCTTTATCTCTGTGCATTTTTTCAGTATCTGTGATTCTGTTTCGACATGAAAATTGACCAGATTAACAACAACAACAAAAGGAATTAATTATTTGCAAGGTGATACTTAGAGTCCAACCACCCTTTTGAATTTCTGAGCTCTTGTGAAGTGAGAGAAGAAAAAGTAGCAAAATCAAAATTGTACATCCACCATCTTGCACAACTGTTTTGAACAACCAAATGTTGTACAAATATGAAACTATTAATTTTCGGATGACTGTTGAAAAGGAATGCAATCACAAGTGCTTTTTTGTTGTTGTTAAAATTTTAAATACTTTATTAAAACATTTTGTCATTAGACTCTTATCAAGTAACAGTTATATTGTATAAAACTGTCTTTATCACTGTATTTTATCATCTCTTATTTACCATGATTGAAAGCCATCAGGAGAGAGTTTTTTTGAAAATGATGGACACTCGTTTAAAGTTATCATCTTGGTAGAGAGCATGAAAAGTTTCCAATTCATTTGTCTGCTGAAAGGCTGGCAGATCCAGAAGATTTCCATATTATATGAAATTTTAAATGGTGCCATGTTTTTCAAAAACAATAATTCAAGATTGCAGTTTGTAGGGTTGAACCACTATCTCTTAGGAAGACCTTCAGAATCATTTTCTGAAATGTCGGGGAAACCCCTAAGCCAGCTGGCAATAAAATTATGAATTCTTTTCAGTAGCTTAAATTTGGATTATAGTGCTATTACATTTCATAACTTATTCAGTATCCGGCCATTTCTCTGCTCATATACTCACATGTTACTTAGCAACACGACTACAAATTTAAAAGAAAAATGTAGCTGTTGATTCGATATTATTCTGACTCTCACTCACTTATATGCACCTCATTTACTTCTGAAAATATGTGCAGTTTTGTAAGCAATTTCAGATTTTGATTTAATCACGAATGTGCTGCACTTTCACTCATGCATCATCACCAAATTAACAGTGATGTACAAGGTGAAAGGAACCCCCCATCTTCTTTTCTGGACCATTCTCGATTTCTCCTACATTGTTCATTGTTATAAACTTTCTTTGTTTCTAGTTGCCGTTTTCAGCCATAGAATTAAGTCTGATCAGCATCGAGTTTGTTTGAGTAGGATTTTGATGGAGCACTAACAACCTGCTGACTGGCTTGTTCAGGGAGGCGAATATCTAAACTTACCTGGCAGGTTTCTGTAGGGGCTGACTAAAAATATGCTTTGGAAACTATTTTAGTTGAAAAAAGATAAATAAATAAGTAAAATACCAACATAAAATGGGTGGTGAATGACAGCACCCAGTTATACTTATTTTCAAAAGGCTTTTAATATTGGGAAGAGAGGTAATTGGATATATATGGCCAGTCAATATGGCTCAGTGGTGAATGTGTTGGATTCAGGACCTAAGGGTCCTGGGTTCAATTCCAGCTGCTGGCACACTGTTGTGACCCTTGAGCAAGGTACTTTCCTGGCATTGCTCCAGTTGCTGCTGGGGAGTGGCCTGTGTAGGCACTCAGACAGAGGAACCAAGGGCGGACCCTCTATAGCCATGACAGAGGTCTCCTATGACAAGGAAAAGTCAGAAGAATAAACCACTGCTGAAGAAGGATGCACTTGGCCAGAGTGCACATAACGACAGCGCAATGCATCCCACTCTTATGAAGTGAGTGATTGAAGAAGAAGAAGGATTATATATATATAATTGAAAGTGTGTAATTAAAACAAGAGAAAAGATAGAATCTTAATCTTTTCTAAAGAAACCTCGAAGCGGGTGAATTTTTGTTTTTATTCTTTAACGACAATATCATTACAGTGATTTAACAAAAAAGAATTCCCACTTTTCATGTGAAAATAATAATTTGGGTTGTTTTAATGAAATATAAAGTTGCTGCAAGAAAATTAATTTAATCTTTTTAGATTAAATAAAAAAAAAGCAAACAATTAACAAATTGTATATTTTATTCATTACATTCTTTTGCTCTCTGTCCATCTAAACACATTGTATCCATGTACAGAGATTTGTCAAAAGTAAGTAGATACCTTGGTGATGTAAATTAACTTTACCTATCACATGGCATGCAAATAGGTTTCTGGCTATAAATAGTATGTAAGATAGAGAGACTGCTGATTGTATCCGGCAGAAGTACGTGCAAAAGAGAATGAACTTTACTTTGTACTGCAGAGAAAAGCAAAAATGTAAGCCAGAGACTGGTTGAAAGCAGATGTGGCTTCTTTCTTCTGATAGGCGCCTGTGAGACTAGCAGGCAGCCAAGGAACTTTGGATGGTGGATTGCTATAGTGCGCTCCCTTACCATGGTGCCTGCTAAAATGTTTACATGTTTTGTTTTTGTTTTTCCTTTTTGTACTGCCCCACCCTCCACTAACAATTAGAGAAATTCTCTTTGTTGTCATTGAAATTGGCAGTATTCAGACTGCTTGTGCATTGGGGGGGGGGTCAAACAAATGGCATGTAAAAATATCATAGCAGTGCCAGGTCCCACGAGGTGCAAAAATGGCGATATTTGTTAATTGTAACTATGGCACTGTGCAAACTTGTCTCGTGTGTTTATCTCAGACAGCAGTGGTCACGGAAAAGCGTTTTAGCTTCAGAGGGATGGGAAGTTATTCAGCTCGCATAAGCTCCCTAACCTTCTGAACCATCTATCAAAGGCCCCACCCTTTTTTTTTTAAAAAAGGAATAGTGCAGACTATTCTCACGCAATTGCTGTTCTATTATCAAAATCACATTTATGGATATTCACCCTGTTGTGATGCCCGAAAGTTTAGCTCGTGTCCCTGTGGGGAGATCTCAGATGTAAAAAAAAACAACAGTATAGTTAGCACAACTTGTCGCTGACCTTTTAAATATTTCAAGTACAATCTACAACATGCAAGACCAGGAAGTTTGCTTTAATTGGTGATCATAGGTGGGACTGTTCGTTCTCCGAATCTTCTGCATGGAATACTTTTGAACTGCTTCTAACTTGGAAACATCTCTAACAGGGTAGGAGCACTGAGCTTGGATTGCACACTGAAAGAGGTTTTCCAAACCCTTAAGGACATCTGCTGCCTTCATCCTAACGGTTCAGCATGCTAACTACTAAAATTATCCTGTTTATCATACTCCAGAAGTATCAAATTGCTCATCAGGGAAAGTTAATTCAAGGTTTTATTACTAAAGCTAATTGATATTCCGGAAACTTTTGATGTTAATTATGCTTGACCGGATTCTGTACTCTACTGTGTTTACCATTAGCTACACACGCTGTATACGAGTATATGGCTGTCATCAGTATTTTTGCTTATTAATTATTTTTTTAATTTTATCTGGATTGAAACTTTGTAATGCTTCTGGCTAACAAACCTACATAAAGTGTCTAGTACCTCCTGAACATTTCTCATTAATAAAGGAATTTATCTTCTTGATAAGGGATAATTATAATGATTAATTTGAAAAAAAATATTCTATGTATGAAAATGGTAACTTTGTTCTCTATCCTTTATTGTAGTTGTCATGATTACTGAAAGAACTTTAATACTAATTTAATTTTGGTGTGGTTAGGGTTAATGCGTGTATGGCGATGCCATCAGTAAACCAAGGTCCAACTTCAAGATGATTTTCTTTTTTTTCTTCTTCTTTTTTTTTGTCCATTATGTCTAATAAGTTTTTACACTCATCTATTTCTGTAAATGTTCTGGCAACTTCTTTTAGATGGAGATTACGGTTTCTTTAACAAATCCTTTTTCTTGTTTTTGTCCTCCCCACCCAAAAAAAAATAAGTATTTGCCAAACACGGACATGTCACCATAGCAACAGTCATTTAGAATCTTTCTGGGGTTTAACTATCAGCTTTATTTTCCAAAATGAGCATCTCATGATATTAGTTAGCTGACCAGTTTAAAATCAAAACGGTAGATTCTTCACGAAACCCAAAATGTTTTGATAAAATTCAAGACTTAAATAAACAGTTTTAGGGAATCGATTTATTCACACAAAAGCTGAGGACTAATTACTTTGAATATAGATTGGCAATCAAGAACTCCTCCTAGATTGAACCACCTTGGATCCACTTTAGAAAGAGACCAACCTTCATGTCTGATAAGGAGAAATAATGGAACAACAACAAAAGACTCCAGATGTTAATTGAGAAATTAGGATAATAAATAGAGGTGTTTACATTACTTGCTGATTAATAACTCTGTTTGGCAATTCTTGAAACAAGGTGCATGGAGAGAGATTCTATATCCTTTGGTTTATTTTGTCCAGTCTTAGCATCAGTGAGGAAATGATCTGCTTGATTAAGAGAAGAGAAGCAGCACAACCTTTTGTGGCTTCTATTGGTCCTGATGTAAGTTTGGATTTAAGGAAGTTCTGACAAGATTCCTTTCTGCCTTCTGATCACTAATTAGGTAAATGTTGGCGACATTGGTGCTGAAGTTGACTTACCACTTCGCTCCAGTAGAACTTGGCTAGGAATTGACTGCTAGAGTTGTGATTCAGATCCTGGGTGGTACTAAAAAAACAAAGAGGAACGTGTCTTTGTTCAGTCTGAACTGGACTTGGCTTTTTGCAGCATTGCGCAGTAGAAACATTTTCTCCTCCCTGCCACTAACATCATTTTTGACATATTTGATGAAGTTGCATAACACCATGGTTACCGCTAGCAAATATTGCCTTTCCTGCACATCCCGAGGTTTATCACTTCTGCCTTCAGCTAGTGAATGTGTTTTTAATTATTGGCTAAAGAGATTAAACCCTATCCCCTTTGTTACCAGACCGAACTTTCTTTTATATCCAAATGAGGCATATGCATACTGTCTCTACTTTCTGGCCTTTGTGCACTGGTGATTTATTTAATACCTCAATTATACGATTGTTTTTGTAGTTGTAATTTATTATTAATGGAATCTCAGAGCCTTAACTATTGAATAAAGAGACTGAAAGATTCTAAATAAAATGGCAACAAGAACAAACACAAACCAGAAATAAATCTATTTGTTTATTATGTTAGTTTGCATAATTATCTTTTTTGCACCAACCTGCATTTTTCTGGTTTATTTTTTTTTTGTAGTTGGAAGCTTGGTTGAAAATGAACCCCCTTTTTTGTTTTTAAATATTTAACCCCTTTCCCCCCATTATCGATGTTATGCTGTTAAGTTAAAATCTAAAAAAAAAAAACAAAAGCAAACAAAACTACTGGATTTGAGAGAAGTGGGCCAGGTTCTCTATATTGTATTGAAACTGAGAAAGTCACCAGGTAAGTTAGTTAGTCAGCTTTTGTTCTGCATGAGAGACAGCATTTTGGGGTCACTCAGCCATGAATGGTCCCTTATAACCTGATTAAAACATTCTTCTGTGGATATTGTCAGTGAGGCAGAACTAAATGCTGGATGGTATCTAATATTCATCCTATGTGTTTTCCATGACTGCGCAGATTTGGCAGGGGCTATAGAAGCGAAATCTCTGTGGTTCCCTGTGGTCATTTATTATCCAAATCTACTCGAAAGCTGTCACCTGTGGATAGACAAGCTGCGTAGCCTTTTCAAGTCTAAACAACTTGCACCTTTCCTTACCTATAATCTCTTGTCATAAACAACCTGCTCTGAAGTCTGCTCACACTGAAGACTCAATTAAGCCAAAGGTATGCCATTTCTGTTTTATCTGGCACAGTAATTAACACCTGTTAATTACTCAAGTGTCACTTTGAGCTGACACAAGGTTGCCTGTGAGTTATATATCACATTTTTTTACTTCTAAGGTTGATACGTATGTAAATAGACACACAAACTTAAGGAAGCGTGGAATATTTTTTATCAAGTGCTATTTAAAAAAAAAATATCTGGTGGCTTTTCATCATTGTCTAGTTTTCTTTTAGAAATTTTCTATTTTTGTCTTTTGTTTTTTTCTTTCTTATGATTTGATTTAGTTGTTTAAAGAAAAAATTATACATTTTATGTCAGCAACTTTTGTACGCAAGTAGTAGCTTTAATATGTTGATTATTTCTCATCTCATATTTATTAGTATATCACATTTATTATGCAAATTACAGTACTCTTTTAATCTTCCTTGCTTGAAATTTGGTTATAAGATGATTGTGTTAGGCTTGTCAGCTTTTATTTTGGTTTTCCCAGGCTTTTCAAAGTACTTTTAGTTTGATGAGAACGGAGGGTTACTGGTGATGTGTTACATAGAAACCAGGTGGTTGGTCCAGGCTCCACCATCTTGTCAGCGACCTTTCCTGTCACCGTCATCAGGGTTATGGTTCTGAGGATAACTGTCTTGGTGATTTTTGGACAATTTATTGTTTTCCCGGCTTTTCTTTGAAGGGAGCCGGATTTCTCGTGATTAATGAAAATGCTACTCTATCAGTTTCATAATTTATTTAAACTTTATAACATTGTTATTGCACAGAACAGATAAGTTTGACAAGTTTGTCCTGATGCTGTCTGTGTTATTTTCTCCCCAAGTGGTCATGATAAACTTTACCATCATACTCAGTTTTCAAGTACCAACTTCCCCTGCCCTCCTTATAGCAGGTAACATTGTTGTGTCTCCTGGCTTCTTTCTAGATTACTGCACTACTTTCTTTGATTTTAATAATTTCTCAGCCTTCTGTTTGTTGAAAGTCTTGTACTGCAATGATATAATAAAGAGAAAAGCATAAAATGAATGGGTTAAAACACTCCACTTTAATAAGCACATTGGGTAACTGGTATCTTCTGCATTCAAAAGTACCAGTATTACAGTAATTCTGGAATAAAAGCTACCAAGAAGAATAATATCTCTAGCCATCACAGCACCTACTAAGATTAAAAATAAGAGGGAGGCATTGGACTGAGGCACTTTCTTTTGGTTACTGGTCCCATCGCCAGGTGTCCTACTCGTTAACCAGCTAATGTGTTTGATGTACACATGTTGAAATACCGGTCAAATTAATTTCTTAAACATGGTTTCTTGGTGTCTGGTCATTAATGAAACAAATGAAGTTAATCCTTCTATACAGTATCACTTTTTCCTTCCTTATACTACCTGAGTTCCCAGACCAGAAGCACTATTTATCTGTGATGAATTGGCTGTGTATTTATTTAGTTAGGGCACTGATTATGTAAATGTGAGTGATGCTGATTAGGGTTATGTTAACGAGGAAGGTACCACGGCACCATCGGTGCTGAATAATATAGATTTGAAGAGTAGTGGGGGTACAACACCGAAGATGGTATACAGAAGACTAATCAGTCAGAGAAAATGTACATTTATTTTAAAAAAAGATTTACCTCCAGGTTTCTCAACCGACAGGAAAACAAGCAAATGTCAAGCCAAACCTATTGTCTTCTCTACTATTTTCTGGTTCAGACAAAGACCTGCTCACACATCTAATAAATCACGATGGCTCAGCATAAGGAACAGAGGGTATTAGAGTCGAGATCTTGACAAAGGCAATAGAACTGATGTTCAGGAGTGTGAGCGTGTGCTTGGGTTTTTAGTGTGGAGCAGTCATCTTTCTGAAACCGACCATAATGAAGCTCTCCATCAATGATATCTAGCAGTTGCAGGTGATTGAGTAGCTGGGGGAAACTGTTGGTCTTTTGTGTAGATGTGTATTTATTTTATTTTGTCTTTTCTGATTTTTTTTTTTTTTTTAGGCCATCACGAGGAAGCTCATAGCCGCGTCCAATCTTCAGGAGCTGAAGGTGGCCTGTGAAGCTGCTATAATTGAGGCAGATCCCGCTGTGGTGAGTAAAACACAATTAATTGCAAGTTTTTCCCAACCCCAGCTTCAATCCATCTCAGATAAATTGTTTTCCTTCCATCTGACTTTGCAAGGAAGACAGGGCTTCTTTGAAATAGCAAAAAGAAAAGAGAGAAAAAGCAGCAAGAATCTCTTTCTTTATCTTTTAAGATTTTAATTGAAAAAAAAAAGCAACAGTTTATATGAATGGTGAATATATTAGAATGTTTTTAACTTCGGGAAGGAGTGCTGTTATTGACAAACATTTGACTGAGATGGTTGGCTTGGATCTCAAAATTGGAAACTGCTATCAAATAAAAGAATCTAAACAGTTGGGTAAATTGATGATAAATATTGCTTTAAGTTTGGTATTTTGTTACTGCAGAATTTGCTCATAAAATTCTATTTGTGCAAAGACTTGACCAAAAAAAAAAAAAAAAAAACATTTTATCAGGCAGAAAATGTCCGAGGTAATGGAAATGTTTGCTGTAAAGATCTGAAAATAGATTGGACAACCATTTTCTAAGAATAGGAGACTTAATTAAATGAAGGATTACTTCTCCTCCTGCTAATAAGTCAGGCAATTGTATAAGTTTATGAATGTTTCTTCTTCTTCTTCTTCTTCTTCTTCTTATTATTATTATTATTATTATTATTATTATTATTATTATTATTATTATTATTAAATAGTAATTAGTGTGATTAGATTAGCAGTTATTAATGTAACCTAATATCTTTAATTTGATTACTGATGTTACAAATGGAATAAACAGTGTTGATAATAATTCAAATAATTTAGTTTGTGATGTGATTCAAGTGTATTATTAATGACGTTCTTTTAATTTCCACCCTATTAAATATGGCTGCCAACTGTTCTCACTTATTCTCGAGGAGGTTGGTGGTGAAATGGCTGCCATTTTATTAAGAGAAGAGGGAAACTGTTGATCATAAAACCTTAGGAAACAGTTCTGGCTGATTATTAAAACATTCCTTGTTAATATCACACGTTTATTTAATGATTTGATGTTGTATTGCTAATACAAATAACTTAGTATGTCACATTAGTGAATTACCGATATTATTAAAATCAGTTTGGATATTACTCATTGCCCCTGTTATATCAATCTTTCCTCCTCGCGGTCAGCAGGGTTTATGGGTTTATGCATGAGAAGGATCATATTGGAGTACAGTGATGTTAGCCAATGTCCTGGTGATTCAGTAATGGAAAGGTAGCAGTCAAGTGAAGACCCGCACCCTTTACCTCCTCAGCTCAAGGTCTAGTCTAACTGGGACTGGTAGAATTTTAACGGAGGGTTACTGCTCTCTGGATTATGAGTGAACTCTGCTACCATTCCAGGTGAATGGAGTTCAGGTCTCAGTATAATTAAGGGCTAAGAGAGTCAACTCAACATATACTAGCCTCTGTCATTTCTTTTGATTTGGACAGCAAGCTCAAAACGGGGACTTGAATGCTGGGCAAATTTGAGTTTCCATTGCCCATGCCCAGGCCTTGCATTGACCTTGGTGAGGACATGGATTTCATGCGGATATATATATATATATATATAGGGGCGGATTGGGCTGCCGGGACACCAGGCAAGATCCCAGTGAGCTGGTGAGTCTGTGGGCCGGTCCCGCCTGGTCAGTAGGCCGATAACCTGATCGGCCTCTCTACTTTCAATACTACTATCTGCTACTGAGCACCCTGCTGCCCTCCACATTAGTCGTAGGTGTCTGTGTCTGTGAGTTGATGTCGGAAGTCACCAACTGTATGATCAAATTAATGATGTCCTGGCCCCCATGGCCCTGTAGGTGAGAGAGACAAAATAAGGTCCAGTCTTCTCCTCCACTATATTTTCCTTCGTTGTAAAGAACAAACTCTTCCAAGGGCTGAGGTGTAGGGATCACTAATTTATACACAATATAATATTATGCTCAAAAACCTTTTAATGAACTACAGTCATGCGCCGACATTTCGGTCAACGACGGTGTTCCCATGAGATTATAGTGGAGCTGGAGAACTCCTGTCGCCTAGTGACGTCGTGGTCACGTGTTTGTGGTGATGCCTGTGTAGACAAACCTACTGCGCTGCCAGTCGTATAAGAGTACAATTGTCAGGCCTTTTCGTAAAGGAACAATATTATTTACGTTGTATTATTACACTCTATATCAGCAGCTGGTATTTGTTTAATACTGAATATAGAAAAATGTTTTTAACATATCTCATTTATTTGAATTACTGCATATTATATATATTTACATCCTCCTCCTTCAATAAAGATTATCATGTCATGGGCTCCTATGTATGTCGTCTTCTATCGAGTTATTGATGCTTAATAATTTCAGTTTCGTAGAAAATCAGGCAATCATCTTATTTGTATATGAATGCGAGTAAATTTAATAAGGTCAGAGTTATAAGATTTCAACTTTATTCTGTGTATTCATAATTATTGAATATATCTGTCTGTCTATATATATATATATATTGTGTGTGTGTGTGTATAAGTTGGGTATTTTTGGCCTTGTGTACAGGGTTTTTTTAATGTGCAGTTCTGAAGGCAAATGTGAGCAGTTAAAATACAGAGATGTAACAGTGATTCTTCGAATAACGTCAAACAAAAATTAAAATAATGCTTTCTTTTTAGATCAAGTATTATATTCCTCATAGCTACAGAGACTGACAAAGAAACAACAGTTCTAAAACCCGATGCATCCTTGAATAAAGTGGATACACCCAGTGTTGTCTCAAAACACAAAAAAAATCTTTAACTTTTATCTTCAGCTCGCTCTTTGAGAACCGTTCATCAGCTTAGTCTGTTTCTCCATCCGAGTTACCTAACATAGGTTGGAGGTGTCTTGTTCTTATTTTCTCTTTAAGTGTTTGTTATTAAAATAAGGCTATTTGAGTGATCGAATCATAAGCCGATAGGAATATTGACCTTAGAATGTTCTAATACCAATTTCATACGGCCTTAATGTCCCAGTAATTGGTCAAATTTCAGAATTTTCTCAGCAGCTTACAGCTCCCCGAACCCCAGCTGTATGGGCTCACCAGAATCATAGCCTACATTTATGGGCCGATTTTAGCTGTTTGCCCGGGCCGTTTTGGGCTGCCAATCGGCCCCTATATATATATAGAGAGAGAGAGTTGGTTGAAAACTACATTAAAAACACAGGAACTGACAAATCACAAACAACTAGGCCTCTTGTCAGTCAAAAAAGATAGAGACTCCAAACGGCATCACCTGCTCCAGACAGGGAAAGAGAGTCAGGGTTCAGGTCCGTCATTTGGTTGTATCCCATCTAACCCTCTCCTTTCTGTTCTTATCTTAATAATATGGTCACTGAGATTAATGATATTGCTAATCCAGACTAGTGCTGTTAAAATTATTAATGGTTTACTGACTTTGAATTAATCACACATTTAATTAAATACAAAATGAGTCTCAGAAAGGCTCAGTGGATGAGGATGCTTGGAGAACTCTCCGTAATATGCTTAATTGTGATTCAAATAGTGCAACATTTTATACATCACTAACACATTTCCCATCACCTATTTTCCAGTATCCTGGTGTTTACCTACTTAATTATTTTCTATTCCTTGTTCTTCAGTGCATTTTTCTCATAATCCTGACCACACAGATTAAAAAGCATCACCTGAAACTGACCACGCGCACCTGTGTGTGTGTGTGTGTGTGTGTGTGTGTATACACGTACGGAGTAAATCTGGATATCTATGGTACATCTCATGGAACTTGTGTGTTACTAGCCCGTGTCACTGTTCACTGGTTTTTGAATTGGAATATATTTATTTAAAATAATAATATAAGTAAATGTGAGAAAATCCCTGCTGTTCGTCTTATTGCTAGATTTTGATTTTTGACTTAATCATGCTGGGAAGTTCACTTATTGGAAGCTTTTCTTTTTTTTTTTAAATGGATATAAATCTTTGGTAGCCACCACAATGGCTTATACAAAACAACCTGCTTAACTTCTGAGATTCTGCATAAGAACTTGCATTGCCAAAGCTTTAACAAAATGCTCAGGGTTAGCCCTATGACAATTTTCTAGGCAAATCTATGTAAAGTAGCAAAAATACATGATAATAGCAATTAAACCCTAAGACGACAAATTGAAGTCCTGGTCATTTTTGGTGATATGGTCTGAGCTCCATCATGCATTTTTAGAGCTGCAGAAAATGAATTCTAGCAGAATTTAAGTTCTGCTGTAAGTTGATTGTCTGCAAATCAATTCCAAGACTAAGTTAGAGATGTTGGATACAAGTTTGTCATAAAACTGCCAATCTACAGCTGCAGTTCCTTAAACTGCCCGAACGCAGAAGTCCATTACTCTGCTGAAGGCCAAAACTGATACGAAGTTGCAGTAGAAAGCCCGGATTTTTTGATCAGTTACCACAAATTACTACATTTTATCAAAGTTCTCTTTAGTATTTAAAAAAAAAAATGTCATAGGTCAAAACATTGAAGAACAGTTTGATTAAATAATGCAAGACTCTTGCTGTTGCACTGTTTTATTTGAACTCTGATATCTTTTTGAAAATAGAAATGTTTGTTATCAAAACGGGAATTATAAAAGATTCTACTGTAAACAGCGCATGGCTTTTTAAAATAGAGAATAAAAATACGAATATTAAAATCTTTTTCTAAGAAGGACAATGTTTTAGTGCCTTCTGTAATTGATTTTGTTTTATTTTATAAATTATTGATTTTGGAAAATTACAGAGACTTTAACAAAACTTGTCTGAATTTGCACTAAACACAGTTTTTGAAAGGAAAAAAACCTATATAGGCCCTGTGTTGGGTTTTGTCCAAAACATGTTTGCTTAGTCTCTCTTTCTTTTTTTTTTTTTTTACAGAAGCTTAACTCAGAATAATTGAATTGTAAGTTAGCCGTAAGCTCAAATTTTCCAGTTAACATCGGTGTTAAATTCATTTGAAAAAATCTGTCTGGCTTTGATGTAGGCTTGGAGCCAGTGGAGGTTGTTGATGGCGCTATGGAGCTGCTCTCGGCAGGTTTTGTCCCATTCCAAGTGCAACATATGATCTGAGTACTTTGAAATGTTTGTCAGGCTTTTTAGTAAGCATTATTCTCCAAAATCTCCTGAATGACGAAATAGATTCAGATCAGGTGATGATGGCAGCCAACCGAGCATGTCTAACCTTGTTTGCATTATTTGGCCTATCCCCAGCTTGGATTGTCCAAGGTTCATGTGTGGTCAGCATTATTCTTCAGAATATCATTTTTGTAGATTTTTGGCATTGATTTTAAAACCCCTGTGGGACAAACACAAATGGAATTTGTGTATTGATGGTCATGCCAACCCAGATTATCATAAGGAGGAAAATCAGGGAAGGGTTGGGGTGCAGCCTTCTGAATGTTGAACCACCAATCATTTGTGAATAATTGCTCATCTGTAAACATGTTGCACAAATGGTGGCTTCTGTGTTCTAGGTCTAGAGCTGGTGAGAATTATCCAGCTGTGTTTTTATTTTTATTGCACTGTCAGGATGCGGCCCTTTACTGGAATATGCTGGGATAGAGTTTGAGCTGTTTATACCCTCACTTTCTGAACCATAGATTTACTCACTTTGAGTTCTTCAGCTATTTTCTTGAATGGACCTGGATGTTGAGAAATCTGACGCCCTTATAAGTCTCTTTGCCGAGGTTGTAATCAGGTGGCCGCTGCCTGTTTCTAATAGAGAAACCTTCAGTGATGATTTTCTAATTTTAGTTTTCATTTTTAAGCATATAAGGGATTTCGCTCCTTGTCTTCCCAGACTGAAACAGCATGAAAGTGGGTCGTTTTTTTTGTTCTGTCTCATGCGATTTAAACGCAGAACATGACACACTATCTCTGTGTGTGTGTGTCTCTCTCTCTCTCTATGAGAGCCTATATTTTCTACCATGGCTAAAAAGAAAAAAAAAACAGAACATTTCTCAAAAACTAACAGATTTGCAAAATCAGTTTTGTTTGTTGAATAAACTGTAACAACTCTGGGTGAATGAAGGAATCTAAAATCGTCAGTAAGTTAGTCTAGCGCGTACTCATGAGGATAATAGCTACGGTTCATTTTCTTCCAACTGTCTCGGAAGAACCTGGGTGGTGGTTTTCATTCTTCTGTACCATCGCTGTTCAGAATAATTCTTTTAGCTTCTTTCTTCTCTTTTCTTTGCTTGTTTAAATGCGCATGACAACTTAGCTGTAACACCACCATGCACAAGAAGTGCACTTTCTAGACCCGCTTTATATCTGTCCATTTTTTCTGCACATATGGAATTGATTACAGTTAGTTTAACCATCTAAAGCCAAAGAGAAATAGCTCTAGTAGTTGACCTTTAAAATCAGGCTTATTCTCATTTGTGAGATGCAAATTCTGGCTGCTGCGGAGGTGAATGTGATGCATTTCCCAATTATTTTCATAAGCACGTGACCGGCTACTGGTTCGCCATTTGTAGAAGACAGCCAAATCCTTTTGTTTTTAAAAAACATTTCTCCGTGTGTCTAGACAAGGGAACATTATTCAGAGTCTTTAGAACAAGGTGGGGGTATAAGGGAAATACTTAACCTTGCAGCAAGACTAATTTAGGGAATCATCGATTTTGGAACTAAAGCTATCAGAGATGGTGGAACTGCATGGGTGATCTACCTGGCAGGAGGATGTTGCTTTGCACAGAATTAGTTAACCAGTAACACTGGTTTTGGTTGCAGCAAATTGACAATTATAACCACAAATCAGCGTTTTTCTCCCAACAGTGAGCCCGGTCCGCAGACCGAAGGTTCGGTTCCAATAGCAGGTGCCATTTTCGGGTTTAGTTTCTGATCTCGCGACTTCAGCGAGTTGTTGAAACGAAACCTTTCTGCCTGCAGTAGTTTGATTCAAGCAAACAGGAGGAGGAGCCAGCGCCGGTGCCGGTGGCTGCAGGAAGCTGGCCCGACAACAATTTCGCTTCGCCGCCGGCCTTGATAGCTGCCACTACACCGATACAGGCTGTCCTAAAGTAACGGTCACTGCGATGCGGAGAACGAATGGTATTTTCTTTATCTTACGTAAAAAAAAAAGAAAAAAAACAAACTGCTGGAGCATGGTGGATGTTGTGGGCAACGTTAAAATTAAAGGTGATTATTCGCATAGCTCTCGCTCAGTGCAAACAGGGTGACAGTGCCGACCGATAGAGAGCCAGATTGTGGCTGTCATTGGATCAAATTGAATTATATATATATATATATATAAAACAACTAGTCTGGAGTATTTGTAAGAATTAATATTGTGAAACCGAAAAAAACAAACCAAAAAAAAAAAAAAATGGCAGAATTTGAGAATATTAAGGAATTTATAAAGTCAGACAAGTGAACAGACTGATGGAGCGTCGTGGACTTCATGCTGATCTTCCTTCTCTCAGATGCAAGAAATTTCTCTTAGAGCAATTTTCCTTTTGTTGTTGTTCAGCATTTAGAAAATACCTAATTTGAAAAAAAACAAAAAAACACACACACAAAAGCCATTTTTAAAGGGAATTTTCTTTCAAAAAGTAATTATTGGGTATCTGTAGTGATTGATTGATTTCTAAATTGGAATCGACAGTTTGAATTATTTTTATTATTATTGAGTTTATATTGGCCCCTTTTTTTTGCATTTAAAGCATTAAGTTGGAAAAAAAATGGTTTGTTTTTTTATTGTTTCTTTTTGCAGCCCCAAAAATTTAATATAATTATAGTAGGAATTTTCTGGTTTTGTTGTTGTTGTTGTCGTTGCAGGTATGCTTACCGCTAATGGTTCTTTTATTTGATACTCTGAACAAACCCGACTCATTTCATGCAAAAGGAATGCGCTGATTATAGAACGTTACCATGAGACAAGAACTGATTCTTTCTTCAACTTTAATAATTGCCACCAAGAACCAAAGGCTGGCTACCTTTATATGGTGTTAAATATGAAAGATAATGGTAAATGCTACATAGAGGTGGTCATCTGGTTCTTTATGTTTGCCAGGTAGAAAACGGCTACATCTAGTCTGCAGTTTAATTAATTATTTTTTCGACTTTGCTTATTAGTATCAGTTTGGATTACATCTGGGGAGAAATTAGTTTTCAGAAGAGAAGGTGTCTTATTAAATGATAGTGACAGGTATATTCTGTGAAGCTGATTAACTCGTAGAGCTGTCTGCCCGTATTATCATCACAACTATCAGATGTCAAAGAGAACACCTGTCTTCCCTCTCCAACAGGCAAACACACATGCATATCTGCTGAGATGGAGACATCCAGCTGCGCTTAGCATCCAGATCTCATTCATTTGGTTGGCCAGCCTCTCATCTGTTAATTTAATCCTAAAAGTTATTGAATTTTTATTCTTATTTATTAAATAGTCTAAGTCTTCTTAGTGATCAAAGTTTAATCAATAGCACCTTTGATTTTATTGAAAAAATGTTTGTTTAAGCTCTGAATTTTTATCTTATTGCTTGCAGTCTGTTCTTCGTGGAGACTTTGCTTTAAATTTTCTCGTGTGTGCGTGTTACAGAATGAGTACAAAACGAGGACCTTAATTTCTACACTTTCAGTAAATCATAGCACTTAAATTACATTGTTATTTTACTCTCACAATATGCAGCACAAGTCTAAGGTAATTAGCACCACTTTTATTGATGACATTGTCATCATTATGCACATGGCAATGGAAAGCTCCACCGACCATCATTCCAGAATCTTTAAGAGTGTGACATTCCATGATATTAAAGTTCACATTCTTTATTCCCCTAAGTAAATTGCTGGATATCAATTTTTGTATAATCTTGCAGATTCTTAAGATTGCAGTACCACTATTTAGCAATTGATGAAGCATTTTCTTTTTTCATCTATGGTTGCTGCTGGGGCAGTTACTGCGACTACTTTATCAGTCAAAGATAGCAGATTCTTTAGTGATGAGCTTAGACCATGTAGAATCCTTGCAATTACTTGAATTTTACATAAGGAAACACCTTTCCAGGCTCCATCGTGCTGGTTTCATTCATTGCTATAAATTATCGGTGGAAAATTAAAATTGTGTGGATTTATAGGTTTTATGATCTTACTATAACACACACACACACACACACACACACACACACACACACACGCATACACATATTCACACAAATACACACAGATGGATACACACACGCATACACATATTCACACAATACACACAGATGGATACACACACACACACACATGCATACACATATTCACACAATACACACAGAGGGATACACACACACACACACACACATGCATACACATATTCACACAAATACACACAGAGGGATACACACACACACACACCCACATGCGTGTATGCATGCACACACAAAATGTGAAATTTTTTCTACATATGCAAATAACTGAACAGTATCTATATTGTTGGTAAACTGTTTCATATCAAAAATACTGGCCAACATTATATATTTAAATAAAGTATTGAGTGTTTATTGTTGATAAGCTCCAGAAAGGGGACCTGAAAGGTTAGCTACTCACTACTAGTGTATTACAATGAGAAAATACATTTAATCATTTAAGTTCTGTTTCGATATTCGCAGAGCAGCCATACTTGATGCAGTTATTTCTTGTGGAGGTGACTCCACATTTTCCAATCTTGTTCTGACTAAAGAATATTACTTTAGCAGCATAAATATGTCATTTGGTAAGTGAGAAGCAAAATGATGGCTTAAACACTGCATTAGTTGTCATGCCATTACCCTTTAAAAATCGGAAGTATTTCAGTGTGTGCAGTAATCTTGGCCATCAATGCATTTAACACACGCACGCACATTATTTTAAAGGAATGATTACTATATTATTATTATTATTATTATTATTGTTGTTTTTGTTTTTTTTTTGGTTCATCCTCAATTGGTAATTATTGATAAGAGAACTATGGCATTTTTATTTCATGTTTGAGTTATTGGTATTATCATCGTTACTATCAGTAGTAATAATAATACTGCTGCTGATATTCTTTTTCCACTCTAGAGATTACAAAGAAAAACGACTGTCACAGTATGTTCAAGATCTTTTTTCGGGGCTTGTGGAGTCTGTTGATATTTGATATGAATGCAGTTTTTATTATCGTTATTCTGTTTTATTTAAATTAGCATCATGCCTGACTTATCCACTCCAATGCCAGCGACATTTTTTGTTTTGCCTTTCGTCAACACAGCCACAGCAGTCGTCACCTCTTTTCTGTTGCTCTTTTAAATCCTTTTCCACGCATCGTGAACAAATGGAGGAGTAATTTGTCGTCGGGGTTATGGTTGAAGATGTTAATTATAAGTCACATCACTGTTTTCACGACAGAGGGTCTGCTAAAGGTGAAGCAAGCAAGCAGATTTAATTGCAGGCTCAAGTTACTTTGGGCGATAGTTGGTAATAAAATGAGAAGAAGGAATTTCCTGAATAACAGAAAAGGTAAAAATGGAGATTTTTCAGAAACACAGCCATGATGAATCAGGCATGTTTGTGGTGGGTGATCGGTAAATTTAAAGAGAGAAGAGTGCGTACCTTCTCCTGGGAGGGGAATTTCTGAAGTCTTAAATATCCAAAGACAAATTAATGGATGGATGGAGATAGTAGGTAGGTAGTTATTAGCTGTAGACACCTATAACTAGAAATCAGAAATGGATGACACTAGTTGTGGATCATACTAATGTTGAATTGTGATATCTGGATTTGCCTCCACCCCGTTTTTTTCTAAATTTTGATACTTTGTTTTCCCTTTTAAGCATTTAGTTGCTATGGTTCAATTGCGTGCACATACACATTTAAATGGATTTGCTGGAATAGACGTAGTCAGCATGATTCTCTGGTTTAGCAGTGTATGGGCCCAGGCAGTTATCAGTGTATGATGGCGTCTTTCCTGTCTGTCTGTCTGTCTCCTCTCTTCACGCATTCGTCAAGAAAGCTAAATATACTTTTATTTTCAAATGCTATGGTTCGTTTGCTTTGTGTTCATGACTTGGTTTAGGTTAGTAGGTGGAGATCTTTCAGGTGCAAATATTCTCTAGATTTGTAGGTTACCTGTAGTTCTGCTTTTATAAATGCTCTCCTTTTCTCTGTAAGCACTGGTTGGGTTTTGTCACACATGGAGAGGGATGAATAGACATTTAAACCTGTTCAGAGGGAGCAGGAAACCCTAACCCACCCCCCCTCTGTCTGGTTTGTTATTGCCAGGCAGTCCTACATCACATGATGTCAGCAGCACTTTCATGGTAGGTCACTGCCATTGTGTGATGATTAGGGATATTTTCAATATAAGAGTGCATGACTCCTATCCATTTAGTCTCTTTAATGCCATTAAGGGAAATCTGAGTAGCTTGAAAGACAAGAATGTTAAAACAAATATAGCCACCAGTGGTGTGACATTGTCAACCCTTATAGAGGGGCGAGAAAAAAATTAATACCGAAAATTCAAGAGAGAAAATATCTATAGATACTTAGTGTGAGAGGATATTATTTGCTCTGTTTTTAAGAATTATTTATGTATGGTGGAACTTAGAGAACGGTTTAATGAGTGCTATGTTGGTATGGGGAAAGAATAACAGTTAAGTAGAGAAGTCAGCTTTAATAGCTCTGAACTTAAGAGATTTGAGAAGTACCAGATGTTAGGATTAAGTGTGGCGGAAGATAAGTGATGTTGGAAATTCTATATTAAATCATAATTTATAAATAAAAGGCTATATATTTTCTAACAGAATTTGTCAATAAATTATATTGTAAAGGTTCTAGGTCCACCACCTTCTGTAACCATCTAGCAGGTATCATTTGTGTACTGGTGAAAAGAGAAATGAATTATTCAGAATTTATCTTAGCTTGTCCTGATCAATTTTCTCACTCACTCTCCCTGCTCTTTGATTGATTGCATCCTGTCCTGCTCTGGTCTCCTGCAGGAGTGTCCAGCTTCCATCAGGATGACTGTTTTTACCATCCTGGTCTGAGGAATTTGTTCCTCTGGTTAATTTCTGCAGATTTATCGACCCATTTCTGGATTCTGGTGGCACACTATCTGCTACAGATTGTCCAAAAGGAAGTTAGAGAAATAAATCACTGTTGATGCCATTGATTAGTCATTGTAAATGATCAGCTACTGGCCCTTCAATTAAGGTAGGTACTGAGATTGGCTTCTTCTTATAATCGGTGGCTTTTAGTGTTATTGTCTGCTGGTCAATACAAAAAATGCAGTGGTTCAAGGAGGAAGTGTAGATAGACATTAAATGGTGAAATAATTGAGGCTGGATTCCCTTGGAAAGTAAAGTAATTTGATCTCTGATTGCTGCTCACTGTTTGTGTGTGTGTGTGTGTCTATATTCACAGATTAATTGTGATTATTATTATTATTATTATTATTATTATTATTATTATTGACAATATTAATTAATCATTCAATCTAACTATTTGAGGTAATAAATCATTCGTAGCAAAGAATGTTCAAAAGTTGAAACGAAACCTGGGAAAAGTCTGATGTTGGTATCATCAGGAAGCCCTGACATCTGACTTAACCCCTGCTGAAATCTGTTAACTGGTCAGAAATAGGAGTAACTTCTTCTCCAACCCCTTGATTACCACCACAGAGGCTGATTTGATGTTTCTTTCTAAAGAAGCTTTTCTATCTTTACCTTGCACATTGCTTCTTTTTTATTTAGCAAATTTATAACCAAGCTGAAAATTTATTTAAAAAAAAAATCAAATTATTTTTTTAAAAATAACTAACTTAAAGAAATAAATTTCTCTCACTTTGTCTCTTCCTCTCAGTATGGCCGCTTGTTAGTTTGTCCTCCTCCTGTCCTGTCTCTCTGCTGTCCGCCTGGCATCTAAATCTCCTTTTGCCTGCACTCACTCACTCTCCCTCTCACACACTCTACTGTTCTCTCCATCTATGTGTTTGCATCTGTTTTGTATTCTGTATTGGTATCTATCTCTCTCTCTCCTCCTCTCCTCTCTCTCTCTCTATATATATATTCTGTATTGGTATCTATCTCCTCTCTCCTCCTCTCGCTCTATATAATATATAAAAAAAAATATATATATATATATATATAATATATTCTGTATTGGTATCTCTCTCTCTCTATATATATATATATAAAAAAATAAATATATATATATATATATATTCTGTATTGGTATCTATCTCTCTCTCTCCTCCTCTCTCTATATATATATATAAAAAAAAAATATATATATATATATATATATATATTCTGTATTGGGATCTCTCTCTCTCTCTTTCTCTCTCTGCTCTATATTTCTGTATTGGTATCTCTCTCTCTCTGCTCTATATTTTTGTATTGGTATCTCTCTCTGCTCTATATTTTTGTATTGGTATCTCTCTCTCTCTCTCTCTCTGCTCTATATTTTTGTATTGGTATCTCTCTCCTCTCTCTCTCTCTCTCTCTCTCTCTATATATATATATATTCTGTATTGGTATCTCTCTCTCTCTCTTTCTCTCTCTGCTCTATATTTCTGTATTGGTATATCTCTCTCTCTTCTCTCACTCTCTCTCTCTCTCTCTCTATATATATATATATATATAATATATATATATTCTGTATTGGTATATCTCTCTCTCTGCTCTATATTTTTGTATTGGTATCTCTCTCTCTCTCTCTCTCTATTTCTGTGTGTGTACATGTTCTCTCTCTCTGCTGCTGCTGCCTGTCTCTGTCTCTCTTATAAATATATTATTTTTCTTCTCTCTTTAATATCCTTTCTGGTAAATGAAAAGGACACCATAATGATATTGAAGAGGATTTTATTATAAAATATTCTATTGGTTTAATGATGGCTATATGAAAATTAAGCAAACATTGAGCAAATAAATATTTTATGTAATGTTTTACAAATCAACTTTATTTTCTTAAGATCATTACCAGTTAAATTCTTCTGTTGTAATTTGTTTTTTTTTTCTTAATCATTTCATTCTTTCACATCATTTAAAAACAAGCTTTGTATGCTTACTGAATTCCCCATTATTCCATACACACACATGAATTTATTAGCACAGGTGAGTTGGATGTTTATAAGCTTATGACTGTTTGGGAATATGTAAATGCAAAACAAGAACAGTTTTTAAACTTTTGTCAAACTCATTTATTTTTAAGTGTAAATCATGTCCTCCATGCTTGATAACACATTTTCTGTGGCATGCGTGAGTGCGTGCGTGTGTGTGTGAGAGAGAGAGAGAGAGAAGATACAATACACTACAAAAATATAGAGCAGAGAGAGAGATACTACATAACTAGTAAATCCACAATTAAATAAGCATTTTCTGAAATGTTTGATGTTTGTTTAAAGCCAGCAACCAAAACAAAACTGCTCACTGTTTCTGTTTAGATGGCTGACGTTTCAGTCGACTGATGTGAATTGCCATCAGCAGGTGACAAGAAACTCTTAGGACACACAAAACTAATAATAACAACAACAAACTGTTTAATGTTTTACTGCTTCTTAGAAGTGCCTTTTGCTAATATTTCTTGGCAGTTTATGCAGCTGAATGATCCAAATCCCCAAGGGAAAAGTGGCAACAGATTTTTAAAACATAGTTATTGAGTGGATAGGCCATTAAACTGCATCATTTGGTATCTGGCCATTTTATTTTACCCTACGCCTGACCCCCACCTTCCCAGATTGACTACTACATTACACCAAGATCTATCTCCCTAAACTACGTAATCAGACCTACAAACTCCCTTCATTTATTTTCCTTTCCCAGCAATCTAACCTCACAAATTACTGTTTTCTTCTTGTTGGACCTTATTTGACTTTATGAAAACCCTGATCTACTCCTGCTTAGCTCTTCATCTCTCTTTCCACAGCTCACTGAAGATTATTTTTTCTGTGCTTTGACGACTTTATCCTTGTCAGCAGATCTCCATGGCACTTTTATGATCTTCAGTCATTACTTGAGTTTTCCTTATTTAAGGATGATCTGGTTTCCAAAGTTTTTAATGTGGATTGCTTGAGCAGTTTGCTTTGTCTAGTCTCAACAGCTTTTGTCATTTTGGGGCCCCCCCCTGTAATGTTGACCCCACCTATACCCCATACCTGACTGATGTTGGATTTTATTCATCTGTAGCCATTTCAGGAACCAGACACTGTCTTGAATGGCCAACACAGCATGGCTTCCCATTAACATGTTCCTGGTGAAATGACCCCCTTTGAGAATATTGCTGAATAGTTGTGCCCAACTCTTACACAGCTTAATGGATTACACAATGTGGCCTCAACATGTACCTCCAAGTCATGGTAGATGAGGCTTTCCCATGCTAATTAGTGTACATTTTCAATATTGTAACCAGTTCAACATCTATAAAATATTCAACATGTATTCAAGCTAAAACATTTTTAACATGTGACTATATTTCTAATTAAAATTAAGATTTAAAGTATGGTCTTTAAATTAACAAGATTGTAGTAGGTAAAAAGAAACATTAATATCTGCGAAAATAGCGAGGTTTTTTAAAAACACATAAAAGACGTACCTATTATACACAGGTACATTCAATGATATCATATGCACGCATGCACAGATAACAATACCAATTATGTTTTTGGTTTTATTTTGTAGTTTAATTCTCAGCTTTATTGTATCCTGTTATCTTGAACAGTTGTTAGCCGGTTCCCAAATTCCTCGATGAATATTTATAGCTGTTTATATTTTGAAGTCTAACGGTCACTCCCTCATCTTCAGATCAGATAGTATAAGCAAGCGTGAAGTGTAGTTGCCAGGAGACATGTTAACAAATTGACCTGTGGGCATTTGCAACATAATTATGAGTATGTATTCATCTAAAGTTATCTCCCCCTCTAAAATGGCAGGCAGTCTTCAGAATTCTGTTTTTTTTTCTCTTTTTTAAGGAAAATTAGATTTTATGTCAGGAAAAAGTAAAAAAAAAGAAAAAAAAAGAATAGAATTTAGAGGCTACGTTGAGACGTAGTGAAGCATTAATGAAGAACTGAAAGACATGACTCATTTTCTTTATATGGCTTGCAAAATTAAAATTAAAAAAGAGAAAAATAACAATTTAGTCTGCTTTCTCCTCAATCTGTTTACGTTATTCTAATTAATTTTAATTTTGTTTTCATAGATTTTTGCTTTATTAGTAGAAACATTTCCGTGTGTATGTAATTGTTTGACGAACTAATACAATACAGAAGAACTTTTATTGTAGCTGCAGCCTCCCCTTTATATTTATTTCTTTCCTTTTTGTTTTTTTAGTCTTTAAAAACTCAAACAAGATCCCTGCATGCCGATCCTACTTTCATTTTCTGCAGTTAAAATGGCAGTTTTCATTCTTGGTTCTAATGGAAAAAAATGTATCTCCATGATTGGGGCTGTATATGGAAGGCCACTTAGCAAGCCCTCACCAAATTTCAAAGCCCTTGGTTTTAATAAATTGCTGAAGAATGGAATTGTAGCTTGTTGTTCACACTTGCTGGCTACCCATTTATTTTGGCCGTCTTACCATCTGATTCTGCATGAGTTTTCCCTACCTCCACAACAGAAGAGTTCTAGTAGGAATTTCCGTTAAAGCTTCTTTATTAGTGATGATGATCTGCTAAGAAAGGAAACATAACTTGAAAATACCAAGCATGAGAAGGATGTTGGCTGTGTACAAAAAAAAATTTACCTGTGATTTGTTAATGCAAAATCCTGCTGTTTATCACAACTAATAGATGATGTTTGATCTCCCCACCATTTTCATCTAATGCTGGTAGGGTGGAGAGGGAGATAAAAGATAATTGTTAAATGTTGAAATTTTATTTGGATTAAACGCGGAGAAGGATAAAGATAAAATCTGCAGATCTGGACTACAGAATGGCTTTCATTGGTCCAGGATTATGCAATGTCAGTAGCAATTTATTTGATATTTTTTACCCCCTCCTATAACACAAGGAGTTTGTTGATATAACCTTAGTGCAAAACCTGTAGAAAACACCGAGCCAGCATCATCTAGCCTTAAACACATTTTAAACATGTTTGTTTCTTTTTAAAGTAAACGATGATGTGGATGGGTTCCCTTGTTTTAGGTTGCTGAAAGTAGTTGTTCTCTTGAAGTCCTGTTGGGTATTATTTTGCTCTTTTAGACTAGCTGTAAACTATCTAGAAACATCTGTTGTCGGAATTTTCAAATATGGGCAGCAGAATCCATATGCTATTAATGATGAAAATATATACAGAAACCATTGGGTCTGGTTGGTCATAATGCCAGTAATTCCTAATTAAGTGCATCGGTGAGCTATGAGCATGTGTCACATGCTCTGACTTTTGGTCCAAAGTTCAAAGCATACAACATCAATTATGGCTCATTTGATATCAATTAGAGTTTTATCTGATATTGATTATAATTCATCTATGTGTTTAATTAGGAATTATGGTACTGTAACAACTTAGACCTATAAGTACCATCCTCGGTTTCCCCCTATACACCTGCATACTGAAGATGGCCAGTGGAGTCAAGAGTTGTTTTCATTGAGCTACAAATGACTGCAATTAAAAGTCAAACAAAAAAAGATTAGACCAGACCCTGATCTGATTTTGCTTGCATTCACTCCGCTGAACTACCCTACCTACAGTTACTCTGATAGCACCTGTAAACTTCTTTTTTTAAAAAAAAAAAAATATTTTCACTGGATGTTTTGCGGATATATAATTTTACAGTAGATCTTTTCAAACTGTTGAGAAGCTGCAGGGTTGGAGGTTTTCTCCTGGATACTGACAAACCATCTAAGCCTACTATTTATTTGCCCGTAGGTTATGTTGTCAAATTTTAAAGAAAGAAAACAAACAAACAGGAATCTAATTAAGATTCAAGGTTTTTAAAATATTTTTTTCTGTTTTAGGTCAACAGTAATTGCTAATCTTATTTACCTATTGTAATTTTTGTTCTTACTGTTTGTGCAATGACTCGCTTCACTTCAAAGATTTCCCATCCCATAGACAACTGAGAAAAACAAGTCAGTTCATTGGCTTGCATTTTATATTGAAAGTAATTATTCTGCATCTCCCAGGTATTAAACTATCTTTTCCTTGCATTACATAATGTGTAAGTGTTTGTTTATTTGTTTAATTTTATGATTTTTTAAAATCAAAATTCACTGGAAACTAGAGTTTGCTAAGAGAAATCCTGCTTTACCAACCTTTTACAACTGCACTGACAAAAGTGGGAGGGGTTAGCTTTGATAGTGCAATGTACAAAAGTACATCTCAGCAGTGTCATGAAAACTGATTTAGATAACACTGGCCAGGTATGGTTTGGAAGATACATTAAATGGCAAGTAATCTTTAATACCTGACATAAAGAATCAAAGTATCATCTATACACAGCATTTACCTTTTAATTCAACATGAGGTAAACATTAATTATTACCTTGAGTATCTTGAACCACACCTTGGATTCTAAGAAGACAAGTGTTGACCTTTTTTTTGTAGTTAAAACTTGCCAAAATATACAGTGTTCAACTGTTTAGTGTTGGAAATTCCAAAAGAACAGAAACAATTTCTTTTTTCTTGTGAATTTCCAATTTTGGAATGGATTTATAACTAATATAACATCTAATAGCTTGGTTTAAAAATCCGGGTGTTGGCTGTCTAATGCATGAACTCCTCAACTATTTCCAGGTAAATCTGTCCACTAAACAGATACAGATAGGATAGCTGCCTGTGGAGGGAACATCAGTGACATTATTGATGGTGACTGTAGTACATCGTAAAGCGTTTAGTTTTCTAGATGAGTAGTTATCACGAGGTGGGCGTTGCCTTCCTCTGCATCATTTCTTAGAGGTAAACAACGGTGGCAGAAAGTACTCCTCTTCGTGGTTAGAATAGGTGGGATTTGTTAGATACATGCAGGATTGGATTGGTGTGTGGGTGGAAAGGTAGCTGCCGAGATGTGCAGATTTGTTAATTGTATGACAAGGTTCAAAAGCACACTTAGGGGTAGTTTCAGGGTAGCAGTAAAAACAGATTTTAAGGTCTACTTCATAGTTATTTGTAAAATAGCAAAAAATTCTGTTTGATAAGCTACTGTTGGTATTTGCCTGCTATTCTTCTTTATATTTTTTAAAGCTGTTTTTCTTTGATTTTTTAAAGATAATAGTTGGGGCGTTTGGACGATAAAAGAACTGTCTGAATGGCTCTTCCAGCTCCACTGCTTGGTCTTGTTTACTGGAGAGTTACCTGAAGAACTTTTATTCTAAAACTGTATTACCTGTTTTTATTAGTATTTATTTATTTATTCAGTTTTAGTTTTGCATTAACAAAAGCTTTTCTGCATTTATTTTCAAACAATGAATCAATAATGACCTGGCCAGGTGTGACCTCTGCTGGTGTGCTGTGAATCTGATTTATATGTTTCAGATCTATGCTAGTTTCCAAATGCTCCAGTTCCTTCACTGGCTGCCTTGATGGTTTATGGTGAACCACCATGGTCTGCAGGGATAAAAATTTAACTGAAACAATAAGGCTAAGCCAGAGGTTACAGAAAATATTGGAAAAAAACAACAACAAGAAAGAATATTAGAATTATATTTTGCTGCAACTCTATAGATAAATCACCTGAGCTTACAGAAATACTGTAATAAACCTAAAAAATCTTGTCAGCTACATCTGAGAGAGAGATGGAGAGAGAATGTGTATTGAGATAAGTAATAACAAAGGAGAGCAGATATTTGCATTGACACAGATGTGCTGCTCAAATAGCCCAACAAGGGTTGAATCTTTTTTTTTTGATTCAAAGGAAAAGTCTCGTTCATTAAATATCCTATAGGTTTATTTACTTTATTTCGAAAGCTTATTGTAGCAAGTGGAATTTTACATTTCACTCTACATCTATTTCTCCACACTGCTTCACAAGATCGGAAATTCCCTGGATATGGGATGCAGCACAGAAGCTGAATATGCGGTACCTCAGTCTTTTTATTATATGAGCAGTTGATCATGGCACTGGCGTCTGTCTATGCCAATCACATATTTTTCTAATTCATCTTGAGTAGACTTCCTGTGAATATTTGTGTATACTCAGTCTGGATTTTTTAGGTGTACCCTGCTATGATGTCATGTTTGCACAATGATACACAACGATAAAGATTTGGTTCCAAGTGGTTTTTGTTGCATTAAGGGCTGCTGCTGACAAATGTCATGTGGCAAAAATTCAGAGAGAAGCGCGTCCTAGATTTATCTTCATCACTGAATTAATTCAGAGCTGTTCAGAGAACGGTCTGCACATCAGGGTTTTCTGCCGGATGCGGTAATCTAGTCCTACTTTATTACAAGGTGAGACAATCTGAAGGCTGTTAACCGGAAAAAAGACAGAGGGGATCTCCTTGGAAAAAGCAAGGAAAAAAGAGGCACTTAAATAATTGTCAGAATTTTATATTATATCATTGTTGTAAAACGTCCTCTTATTGCCATTAACTGACTACAGGTAATCACATTTGTCCATTCTTAGATATAGCTTCTGGCTTTAAAAATACATTGAAAGTAAATGGAGATGGGCGAATGGAAAAAAAATTTAAGACCCGGCTGAGGAAGTTTGGTGAACCTGGACATGTTTGGGTATAGCTGCCAAGCGTCTGCATACTTGTACATTAAAATTAATGCAAGAATCTCTGTTCAGTTTTTGTTTGTAAAATTTTTCTTTTTTGCATGGAATTATACTGAATACACTTTAATATTTCTTACTTTGGAGAAATAATGGTGAAAGTTTTAGTTCGGAGAATCAGGTTTTTATTCAGACCTTTACTTATAATCTGTTAAGAATTTTAATTACTTGTTTTTTTAAAAATGTAATAGTATCTTTCCAAGGAGGTTATGGAAAGGAATGAGACTAGTAGGGGTGTGAATTATATTACATTCATGGAATTGTATCCATTAAACCAAGATAATGAGATAATAAAAAGGGGGGGAATGGATAGAATGTTAGGCTACTGGTCTTGTCTAATCAGAACACAGAAATGGAGAAGTTAAAATTGGTAGACAGATAATGCATGTAAAATTTCTCTTGGCACAAAAAGGAGTTTACTAAATGAGGATTCAAATACTATATGCAATTTGCTACATACTGCTAAATCTGATGGTATTATTTTGGTATTTAAAAAAAAAAATGTTTTCTTCTAGTAGCTGGGGGACCTGCCTGCCAAAGCTCAGTTTGTGCCAAGATAATACAAACAGATAACAAATTAGATTACAGCAATCTGAAACAGTGTGAGGATTGTTTCCTAGCTTGGGTAGCTGGCTGAAGTGGAGATATCTTTTTATCTAAAACTATTAGCATTCTTTCTGGAAGTTTACTTTTTTTTATTCTGTAGGAGTCAGACTCAATCCCCGAGGGGAGACTAAAGCCTGGCACGGTGTGGCAAAAAGCATTTTATTTACTAAAAATGTTTAACGATGTGCAAATTAAATGTGTGTAGCGTAGCTAGATTGTGCTCGCTTCTGGTTGTCATAGCTATTTGTAAGTGAGGGTTATCTGTTCTTGTGAAAGTAATTGTATGATATGAGATAGTGGGCTACTTGGCCCCTTCCAGTGGACAGGCTAGGTGTGCTTGCCTCAGAAAGAGTTCACTTACCCTCTGTATGTTCCAATTTAGCTGAAATAAAAGTTGAACTACTGAAGTTTCTTTACAAAAATTTAAAGAGTTTTAAGTTCTCACAGACCGTAATGATGACATTGGTCATTTGGAACCATGCTATAAATGGTTTTTAACTGCTCTAAATAAATTCTCAGGTTGATTTCCACTGCAAAGGGATTCGTGGATATGGTCTTACCATCAGCAGCAGGATATGACAGTGGCAAAATCAGTTTTTGTTGTCTTTTCTAAAGCATTTGTCCGCTCCTAGTCAGAAACCTGACGCCATGTGAAGGCAGATTGTAAAAAAAAACATGTGAGTGTCATAACTTTCATCAGTGAGAGCTCGTTTATCAGGTAAACAAATAATTGTGTTATGCCAACTAGTGTTGCAATGCTATTAAAACACATGGGAAGAGCATTTATGTTACTTTGAGATTATGTAATTTTGATAAATCATTTAAAAATTTTGATCTATCTCAGTAAACTGGTCCTTTCCATTATAATTAGTGTTGCAGTTGGATTATTTGGGATCCAGGTGTTCACGATTTATTTAGGTTGTTAGGGTGCAAAACATCTTTCCTTGCCATAGTTTAAAATAATCATATTTAAATTTGCTCAGATTGCAAATATTTTCAATTTAAAGAAAGATAGCCTTCAGAAATTAAAGACTGGTTTGCCAATTTAAAACTGCATTCGGGAATTTCTAGGTTCTTGATTGGCTAAAATTAGATTAGTTTTTCAAGGCTTATGACAATTTTCTGTTAAGAAATAAAACAAATTACAAATTGGCTATGCAGGTGATGTCATCTAGCTAGTTTGTCTTACTGTTTTGAGTGGGTTTATTCTATGTACTACAGTTTCTGGCCATACTTAGCTTACAGCATCAAGCATCATCTTAATCATGTTACCACAGCTTCCTCTATCTTGGATAAAAAGAAAAGGGCAATCTTTTATTTGGTTGAGTATATTTATATGACATAACAACAAGTGCTAGATGGGTTTTTTCTTAAATATTTCTAAATTCTAGTCTTTTTAATGTTCAGATCATAAAAGGAAGTACATTATTATTTAGGAAGGAACGTCAATTAAATTAAATAACAACAACATACAACAGCAGTGGACACGCAGAGTTTCAAGCAGATCAACCCCCCCCTTTTTTAAAAAAAAAATTCTGGTCCGTCTTTATATTTCATCTAAAAACCAAAACATGTCTGCCTATTGTCGGAGTACTGTAAACCTATTAGTGAAACACTGTTGCTGTGAATGAATCAAATGAATAGCTGGTCGGATGGGTAAAGTGTTTTAAAACAAACTTTGGATGATGGGACTGCTGCATGCAAGGAAACCAAAACAAAGAGGAGAGAGATTGTTTTTAGTTCTGTGTTGAAGTGGGATATAGCATGGTAGATGCTAACATGAACTGCAGGCGCACACTGATGTTGATGGAGAGTGAACATGGCTTGGGAAGTGCTTGGCCTATTCTCAGCAGCTGTGTTTGACGCTGTAGTAATTTTGGGAGCAAATCAGAAATTTTCCTCACATCAGAAGCCGGGAGCCAGATTTCTGCATCAATAGCATTCGCATCATTATAAAAAAAAAGTGTAGTTTAGCAATTTTGCTTCCAATGTTTCTACAATAATGAATTAAGTTGGCAAAAGATGAAAGAAACTTTTTGGATTTTTCAACAGATTAGGAAGCTGATACAGTAAAATTCTTGATTAAAGATGGGAGTGATGACATTCTGTTTGAAAGAAGTACTGCACAAGTTATAAAAGCTTGATTGTTTGTATCTTTTTATATCTCTTTTGTGCACATTTTCTTGATTATTACTTGTTGTTGTTTCATCTTCCCATTCCACGGAGTTTTTGCGTCTTTTCTTTATGAATGGCGTGTTTGCGTTTTCCCCAGCTTCTGTAAGGAGTTACGACTACAAGGAAATTTAACACCAGTTTTTTTTCCTTTTCTAGAGGAACTGAATAAATAATATTGCTATGAAAAAAAAAGAAAGAAGTTTTCAGATAACTTTATAATTGGAGTTTTCTCAATGCAAGGTTTTGCTGGTCAGCTGAGTCTGTGGTAAAGTAAGAGATGGAAGTCTTGCATCAGGATTGGTCAGGAATACCTAAAGTCATTGGCTGAGTCTGGGTTAGTTTGGTGATGTGGCATTTCCTGCTCGATGTTGGCCCCATTGTTTTTACCTTCTTGGCCAGTGATATTATACACGAAGGATGCTCAGGATATACCATGAAAAAAGAGCAACACCTTATAAGGTGAAGAGAAATTTGTTTTCAAATCACAACAGAGTTATCTGGAATTCTTTTTTTTTTTTTCATTATTCGGGAACTTCCTATAGATCAAGGGGCCAGAATAGAATGTATTGCTGACTTTATTCCATGTACGAATAGGAAAATTTCCATGTTGTGGAAGGGTTAAAAGCAGTGAAAATCTGTGATTACAATTTTTATTTCTGTGAATTTTTATATAATGAATATTAAATTAGTGCCAGCCAAGATTCCAGGTGTACCGATGTCTTTCTCCTCTTACTTTGGTATTCCTAGTCAGGCGTGCTGTTCTGTTCGAGAAAGCTACATGTGAGAAAGAGAGCAGGGACCACAGACCACCACGGGTATGTAACACACTCAGTGGTTGGTCAATTCCAAGGTGTAATCGGACATATTTGCAGGACATGAAGAAGCAAGAATTCTTCAGTTATGTTAGAAAATATTTGAATAGGACCCTAAAAAAGATGTTTTGTCTCTTACTTTAATGTTTTTCTTACTCTGCCAGAGAAATGTGTTCAATATTTAAAGGAAAACTCTTTAGTAGCAGGACGTTAGAATATTTTGTGTTAATAGGTTGAAGGCATTTTTCAGCATAAAAATCCTTTTAATGTATTACAGCATTAATTGAAAACTATTTGTAGTTTAGGTTTTGGTTTCCTTACTTATGTTTGCAATAGATACCTGTTGTTCAGAAAACAAACAAACACAGTACCTTAAGTCTGTGAGCAAGTGTATACTTTAGATAGGGAATTATTCCGTCTTCAAGACTATAATGATAAATTAAATAATGGCTGCCTCAAGAAAGATTATCTTTTATTTAGTGCAGGAAATAATAGGGTTAAAAACGAATAGAATTTCTTATAACATGATGTGTTTGTTGGCTTTGTTGTCGGATACAGGTGATTTTGATTTTGAGATGCATCTACAATGGGTAGAGACCATTTTGTACCCAGGGGGATGCAGTGCTAGTACAACATCTGTCATCGAGCCACTATAATAATGTTGTTGTATGCGCATTAACTTTTCCATATTAATGAGGTTAATGACAACACAAAATAAATGAGTTGAAGTTGGGGAAAAAAAAGATTAATAAGCATTAATGATAAAAATATCTGATAAAACTCTAATGAGAAACAGCTTTGATAGGAAATTAAATTTATAGTTTTGCACATCTGATGAAACAGCGGAGTGGACAAAACGCTGCTGTATTCTAGATCAGCTACACCTTGATGCAGCACTTTACTCATTAGTTGTGTCTCAAAATTGTGCTGCTGCTGCTGCCCGGCTATATTACTGTCCATCTCTCCGGGTTGGGCCCTGGCTATAGCTTTGTCCATCTGACAGCAGGAGGATGATCAATCAGGTTATGAGATAAGCATGATTCCCAGCCTGCCTTCAGGTAAACATCTGGAGAATGGTGAGGGCCACATTAAAGGGCCGCCAGGCACAGACACTTTGAGGCAGCCTTTGGTACTTGCTGATCCAGATTGATTTTTTGCATGCTTGCTAAACCAAGACATTGTCAGATGGAGAGTTTGACTGCTGTGGTGTGGCATGCAGGTGAAAGAGCAGTTTATTCTCATTAAAGATGTTTTATTGATTATATTAAAAAAAAAATGTTTTATTTTATTACTAACTTTGGTTTTAGTAATTATCTTGTTAGTTATTGCATGAACCTATTGATACTGCCAAAAGAAAAAAGAGGTGGGGGGGGGAATTTTGGCTGGGTTATACAGTAGTTTTGCCAATGAATGCCGCACTGTACCCTCTTTACTTAACCTTGGGTTGTGTTAGTGTGGAATGATCCGTCTAAGTCTGCATTGTTATCTTTGACTTCATATCTGGTGGGGGGATTAGTTTAGTTTGCACAACTATGCTTGGTGATTGCTGGTCTGCAGATATATGGATAAGTAATTCTTTTGTATTTTGTTGTGGGAAATGGCTGGAGTGGACAGAATGACAATAAATTCAGGTTAGGTTCAATAAAATAATTTGAAGATTATTATGCTTTTTGCCAACGGGCTGCCAAAATGGCATTTTCCTCATTTCTTTCATTCTGTGAGAGTAAATAATTCATTTACCTCTAAGCTCAAACTATATCTCAAATATCTCCAGACTAGCTCCACCTTGTTTGGATTGTGTTGGTCCCAAAGCGTTCCAAGATCCAGGATGCTCTTGATATCTGGTTTTTGTTATATGAACCTAACCAAAGTTTTATGGTAGGTTATTAATATGGTCCATTGTTAAAATATTCATTTATGTTAATTTGCCTTTAACTGTTTGCTTTACTTTTAATTAAGTATATCTTTACTTACCTCTAATTAAGCTTACCAGTAATTAGTTAGTTTCTCTGTATAACAAATTAAGTGAATTGTTTTATGCCCTACAATTGAGGGATGATACCAAGGTTTTTGTCTTTTGTCCTTGAGGTGAGCGGTAGACCACTTAAAAGGGCAGCATTTAGCCAAGAACACAGGTAACCCTTGTACTAGTTAGTAGATAAAAAAATCAGGGAGATAAGTTGCTGTCTAATTTGGTCAGAGTGGTGTTGATTAGTAACAGCAGATGGGAGTTATTATGTTACTTGCTTCTGTGCATTTGCAAAAGCAGACAGAAATTATAACTTGACCCAAGTTCATGGTGATTAACCAGAAACTAGGTTAGGAAATCAGCTTAGATTTTTGTTTTTTGGAACCTTGGACAAACAAAGGTGTGCTTATTTAGTTATGTAAGTGAAGTACTCATCTCCTGTCTCGATCCACCTGCGTTATTCAATCAGCTCCCTATTTTCTTCATTTGATTCTATTTTAAAAAAGAACAGAAACTCAGTGAACATCTCTCGCTCTTCCTCCTCCTTTCTGATTATCTGGTACTTGCCCACTTAAATTAAAACAAGGCTGACAATAGAAAGAAAAAAAACTGAATTAAAACTAAAAACAAAAAAGGCAACGAGCGATAAGTTGTATTCACCAGGTGATATTCTAATCCCTGTATTTCTTGTTAGCTAAGTTATTTTGATATTTTGAAAACCTGGTCATGTGATCAGGAAGCCAATGAGTGATGTACTCAATACTCAGTACCCCTCCCCAACTCAGAATCTAAAAGTGGAGACTGATGCGGTCCATGTTACAAATGAACACAAAGAGGTCTTAAGTCTTATGCAGCTTTTCCTGGCTAATTCATAGCCGGGTAAACTACTCATGTTTTCAAAAGAATGGCAGAGACTTCATAAAGTAACCAACTCTTGTGTTTCATTCTCTTCATATTTTTTGTTGTGAGAATTTGCTTTATTTATAATTATTTCACCTGATTCATACATAAATGCATATAAATCTAAAAAGTTATTTTCAATGCTCCAGATAGTCAGTGGCAGACAAAAGTCTAAGAACAATGGCAGAACAAACATAAATTGACATCCCACTGTGGGTAATACACTGAAGAGAAAAGTAATTTCTTGTTTTTTTCTTCAGTTGATGTATACTTCAACATGATGGCTAGTAAATATTTGCATTCACTTGCTTTTCTAACATTTGGCAACAAAAGTTTAAGAACGAATCAAAACATATTTGAAATTTTGTCACAGAATCCCAATTTTGGGAGATTACACGAGGCAGAGAGACCAAGGAAGTTTTAGTATTTGGTCGCATTGCTATAAACATCAATTACAGGCTGACAGCACCTGTGCATGGAATCATTCCTCAAGAGAAGTATCAACCCAACTCATCTGAATAATTTGGAACAGTTGATTCAGATGTCTGTGCTTTTTTAAAATCTAAATTGCTTTTTCTATATTGCTTCATTGATTCTCTATTGGATTCAGATCGGGGTTTTGAGCCAGCCACTTCAAATTTAGAATTTTCTCATCTGTGAAATACCAGTTGATAATGGCACCTAAATTTTTCAGCTTGTTATCATGTTGGAAAATCCAGTTGAGTGGGAGGCAGTCTTCAGAATATGGTTCTAGTATATTGGTCAAAATGTACGGATAAACACCAATTCATTATCTCTTAGATGCAATAAATGACCCACCCCTTTCTTTGATCATTGGTTTGGTATGTTTCAGATGGAATGCTTCACTGAATCTTCATTGCACATAAATTCGATCATCTGATCCAAGTCTCTTGAACTATGATTCATCAGAACAGAGCACCTTGGCCCACAGTGAATCCAGAAAGGTGTCTCTGGCAGTTCTGGTAAAATTTGGCTGATCCCTCAAATTCCTTAAAATGTTAGTGGATGTCTTGTGCTGATCCATTTTGGAAAGATGTGATTTTCTTTTATTAGTTCAAACATAATTTTTCCATGGTCTGTTATTTCTGTGGTGTTTGATGTAGCTGTTCATTCGTTGGTACAGTCATGTGTTGATGTGGAACGCTGTGATTGGTTGGAAGTGCCACACTTTCAGAAGGACTATAAGAGTATAGGCTGTGATGAAGATGTAGTGCAGTGAATACTGTGGCTCCTGGGAAGGAAATATCACATGACTGGCATATAGAAATCATAGTCTTGGCTATTGAAGGCTGCTCCATGTGGCAGATTACAGCCTGACGTTCATGTTTCAAAAGGAGCTACATTCAGGCGTCTGAGGAGGCTATGCGAAACTAGTACTTCTGACAATAGACATGATCAAGGAAGAAGATCCAAACTCTCCAAAAGTTATGCTAAATACCTTAGTGTATGGTCTCTTCATGATAGATGGCCAGCAAGCAGAGATCTTGGAAGTCACCTAGCTGCAAATATGGGTGTTCATATTTCTTCATCAACAGTAAGATACACATTAGTGTGAGTCCAAAAACTTTTGCAGAGGAGAGACAACCGAACATCAAGGTTGAGATGGACAGCAGAAATGAAACAGTGGGATGATCAAACCTGGAAAAGGTGCTCTCTATAGCTGAATCGAAGTTTGAACTGTTTGACATTAATCAACAGCAGTTTATTTGATGGTGAACCAGGTAGCTATATAATAGTCAGAGTACAACAGCTACAGTGGGGCTATATATCAATCAAAGATTTTGGAGATTGCATTAAATCAAAAGTATGCTAACCTTTGACAGGTACAGGAAGATTTGTATCCAGCATGCCATTACTCAGGAAGACATCTCATTGGCTGGGATTCATCTTTCAATGTGATTTTCAAAATGATTGTAAGCAGAGTTTTCTTTTATTACATCAGCTCTATCAGGAACATGACGAGGTTGTTTGGAATGCTCTTGAAACTGTCTTGGCTTGTATAATGTCTTAAAATGAACATCGTTGATGTTATATGGGTTTCCAAACCCCTTGGATGAATTGTAGTGCTACAGGATATTTGGAACAACAAACATTCCACACCAGTACATTGATAATATATATGGGGAGGGTACGAAACACTCTTTATAAAGTATAGGGCTCATGTTACAAATACTAATGTCCCTTTGCAATACATTAATTTTGTTTTTGTATATTTCTCTGATAATGCATTCTGTATGCATTATATAGATCTCTCAGTTACAATTACTCATTACTTGTGCATGTCTTATGTGTATTTCCGTAATTATTTCCAGTACTGTATATGCTAGGTACATTTAGATGGAACTTGGCTGAAATAGCATCACTGTAATAGTATCTGGGTCCCAATTGTGTTATTATGTGTATGCATTATTTTAAAGGCTGGAAAGTATAATTAATGTCCAGATAATACCAATGACTTTCAAAAATTTAACTCAATCCTGCGAAATAAAAAATAAGGAAATTTTAGATTCATCGCCTCTTGCATATCTGGGAGAATAATGAGATGGTTTGATCGAATCGCACAAATCTTACTGGCTGGGCTAAAATGATCTTCGATGTACATATGTATTGACTTTCACTTTTATTTTGCCAAATTTTAATTCATTAGGCTAGTGTATATAGGTGGCAGTGGTGTGTGATCATCTCTGCTTCTGAAAGGCAGGAGTTTAAAATTAACTCTTACTACTACCACAATCTTAATGATGGTAATGGGTTCTGTCCACTGTAGCATTTCAAATAGAAAAATACTATTCAAAAAAAAATAAAAAGGTATATAGTGAAACGGCTGGAGAGGCAGATTTGTTGTTAATTGAATCCTACATGGAATAAGGAAGTTACTGGGAATAATTATGGGTTGGGATCGAGAGAGAGGAGGTAGAAGACTGACCCAGCATCAAATAGCCCCTTCACCTTCAGTGATTGAAATCAGCAGTAGAATTTAGGGATCTTTAAATTTACACACAGAGAATCTAGGAGGTTGGAATGTAACATTTGAAAAGAAATAATATTTAAATAAGAAAAAAATAATTGTTTTGAATTTTTCAGTTTTTTGGCAAATGTTGTTATGGTTTTACTCAAAATCCTGGCATTAAGCCTTAAAGAGTTAACTTCAAAGATGAGGGTGGAGGATTATGCTGTTTGTTCTACGTAACATCACAATGTGGTCTGGTACCGAGTTTTCTGTTCAGTCACTAGCTTCCCCATCATCATCCCCACCTCACAAACTGGAAAGGGAAGAAGCTTGGAAAGAAACAAGGAAATCAGTGTCTAGTCTGATGAAGGTGTTTCTTATATGATAGGTATATGTTTTATACATGAGGTGTGTGTGTGTGTGTGTGTGTGTGGAGAGATGGAGTCCTTGATTAAACTTTCCTGGTTCTGCAAACTGCCAATCTTCATGGTGGACAGAATTCTTCAAGGTTGTTGTGATTTGTTGGAAAGTGAAATTACAGTTTTCCTGGAAAATGTTCTTCATTAAAGTGATCAGGTAGTTAAGTCTTGTGCAAACGTGCTGCGAGATCGTCTCTAAACTGTCAGAAGGGATGCACACGACTGCAGGTGAAGAAGGAGGCTGCAGCTTAATGTCTCTGCTTCATGGTCTTCTGTATGGAGTCAGAAAAGGAAAAAAGACAACGTAAGCGTATGGTGTTGTCCACTCCATGAATTACAGAGTTGTACGCACTTAAAGGTCTGCCTTCCTTTAAAGAATTAATTGTCATTGATCGTAAAAATGTTCTAGGCAGCATTAATGGCAAGCTCTACACATGGGTGTCTCTTAGCATTCAATGTAGGCTTAAAACCCATCAAATTACAATTATTGCTAATGGTTCTAGTGCTGATGTGTGGGGATTATTTCATATGCTATGGTGTTTTAAAAAAATAAGGAAAATTAGCAATTAATCAAACCAAACCAGATTTATTCGTGTTGCGTGTTGGGTTTAATAAATAATGGCATCTAGTTACAGAATCTGAACCTGTCTCTCATATGCACCACCTCTGACATTGGAGACAGATGAAGAAGAAAGACATTTACATAGCCCCAAAGTTGCAATGCTGTTTAAAAATAAATAAATACGTGTTAATGTGATTTCTAAGAGGCTAAGGCAGGCATATATCCCTAGATGAATAGTTTAATGATCTAGGTATATATTACCTAGATTTTATCTTTTAGATATGACAGGATGATTAAATTCATTGTTGTGTATTAATGTCTGTTTAAATATGCATTGATAGCCATGAATGTGAAGTCACCAATACAGCAGTGGAGGAGATTTCGATGAGAAAAGCCTTTTCTGACAATTAAAAAAGATTTTCAATAAACCTAAATGAATGTAGCCATATGAATTAGCATAAATCTTAGGATCTAAATATATATTGTCAAAGACAAAAAAAAAAAAAAACAAACTTTCAGATATCACATGACTTCCTAAATATGTTGTTTCATTTATCATATGAATATATTCTTAATATCATGTTTAAACAGCTGATACCATGAAACATGCAAAGCACAGTCCCAGTTTCCACTGAGTCTATAGTTTTAGTTTATACAGGGAAGTAGGAAGCCATTATGGCTGCTAGAATAGAGAAATATTTAATGGTGCAGTCATTGACTGTTTGACACAGTCACTAATGTCAGGTGTCATTGGTAATTGAGTCTACTCACGTGCAGTTTTTTAACGTAAGGAACCTTGCACATGGATTAGCTCTCTATTCTCTGGTGAATTTTCAACAGTTTGATAACCTGGAATCGTTGTTGGCATTACAGGTTTGATAACTTTTTAAACACTATTTATTTACTTGACTTCTCTCAGGCCTGGACAGACTTCTATATTTCTATTTGTATTTATTTCTGAACTTCCATGGCACGGTTTAATTGCCTTCTCTTCTCCATGTGCACAGCATCCCTGATGGTGCATCACATGGCTAAAAACCACTGGTTTCAGCAGAAGAAAGAATTTTGACTGAAATTTCTCTCCTTAGTGGGAGAGGGCGGCATTGGCTGCATCCCAAACAATGACTGGACCCTGATTGCCACAAGTGCAGTCATGCAATGTTAACCAGGTTCCCTACTATTTCTTTCTTTATTTAAGAAAAATATATAGATACATACACAAGTAGATACTTAAAACATATGTTTTAAGTAAGAATTTCATGCTTTCAACTATTTATTGGAATTGTCTTAGAGAAATTTTGGATTTTCATTAATCATGCTTGACAAACTTAATTTTTCATGTTTTTTTTTGCTTTGTTAGCAAATGGAATACATTGCTCTTGGCATTTATGGATTTTACTGATCACGACAGAATTAACATTACCCAGCTGAAAAAAAAAAAGATTTTTTTTTTATTTTTAGCTAATTCCGCCTTTTGGAAAAGCCTTTGGAAAATGTTCTGTTCACATATGCATCTCTGGAAAAGTCAGTTTATGCAGATAAAAACTAAACAGGGCAAGACTCTGTGTAAAAGCTAGGGGTATTCCACCCCACTACAGACAGTTTGGAATTGGACATTCTGTATTTATTTATAGACTTGACAGCTCTGTGTCATAATCATTCTTATCATCATCGTCACCACCAGCAAGAAAGAGACTCAACAAATTTCGTGTCATCAGAATTTAAATGAACCTGGGACTGATCACAAAAAAAAAAATAGGAGGAAAAACTTTTGACGTGAAAGATTTTTTATGAGCATGAAATGTTGTTACAAGATTCTTATGATTTTTTTGTAGTGAAATACCTGGATTTGCCTATAGAAATAATTGATGCTAGTCTTGTGTGGCCTCACGATCAGCCATTGTTTGTTTGCTCTTTGGCACCTGCTATCTAGCAAGCGGGGAAGTAGAGACTTTTCCTGGTGACTGCTTAGACACTTGGAGGAGACTTTGGTGCTTCTCTCCCAGCTCATTCTGTGCGGGTTATCTCTCCTTACTGTTAAGAAGAGCTCTTGTACATACCTGCCTTTACTAAAGAAAATGTAGTAGTAAGTTACTCCTCATTCTGCTAAACTCATTGATATATGACATGTTTGTGTCCATTTATGACAGATTCTCTCTCTCTTTCACACACACAAACAGAGAGAGAGAGAGATGTTAATCAACCTAATCCTTATAAATTCCCTAAAAATTATGGAAATTTTGTGAAAGGTCCTTGTTTGATTTCATTGAAAAGATGCTTCTTGAGGTCAGCTGTCAGTACATACCAGAAGAGGCTCTAACTATTACTTAATTTTATTTTTAGATTATGATAATAACCAACAAATATTTTCTACTTAATGGCTTGTTTGCCCAACTCAGGTTGTTTGTAATATTACAGGTAATTTTCTCTGTGGAATGTAGCAGTAAACCATTACGTTAGTTTACTGGTTTTTTGTTTGAGCTAGAGAAATGTTTATTAAAGCAGTCTTCTACTAGGAAGGCAACGTTGCTGAAAAATTATTCCGAGTTTGTGAAACTGCAGTTTTAAGAAAGAACAACTTTTCAAACATTAAGCTATCGCATCTCAAATATCTAAAAGAAAATTCAGTGAGCATCCGACTGAAGGAATCAGTTGGAGAATAACTGATATCCTTTTTTTGCATGTTTGAAAGTAGTAAAGTTTCAACAAGCAGAGGAAAGGCAAAATGTGTAATTGATTCTTAAAAGTGTTGGACACATTCTGGATGATGATGGAATGTCTGTTATCAGAAAATTCAAATGATTGGGGAATGCCTGGATAACATTCTTTTAACTGACAAAGAAAAGTGGAGAATCAGTTCAATCTTGGGACTTTGTTTTGAATGAAAATGCCATTCATAATTTTGCATTCAGCAATATGAAAAAAACTATATCCTCCATCTTTAAGGACTGATGTAGCCGTTTTATATGTTGTTTTCTAGCTTTTATATTTAGTATAATGTGAATACCGTGCATTGATAATCTCTTTTTTTAATTTGATTTTTATGCCACCCATTAACGATGAAAGAGAGATGATTCTTTTCCCAGCATACCTATCAAAATGTACTCTTGTAAATACAGCCATACTCTTCGGTTTGTGAAGTTCGTCAAGCTTTACATAAAAGCCATAATTTCAACAGTTACCAGCTAGGTTTCTGTTTTGACTATATTCAGGTTTACTAACCATTACTACAACTATTGAACCTTCGTGACTCTATGAGTAAGACTCTCTGGAGTATGCTTTTCAGGTGTGAAGCTGATAATATTCAAAGGATACAGATGGCTAAATTAAAGATTTACTAAGTTGCTTGTATGTGCCATTTCATTTACAAGAAAGATTATGGCTCTCACAACTGCCAAATGTGGCCTACATATATTTTGTTTAGTTCAGAAGGACAAAGTTATCCTGGGATCCTATATGGGGGCTGCTGATACTGTAACCAGTTATAATTATGACCTATACCATTCATTCTATGTTGATACTTTAGCCAGTTTATAATTAAGACCTTTACCATGCTGATACTTTACTTTAGCCAGTTTATAATCATGAACCTTAGTATGCTGTGCTGTTACCTTAGCCAGTTTATGATTATGACCTTTAATATGCTGATACTTTAGCAGCCTATAGTTATGATCTCTAGTGTTTATAACTAAAGATAGCTAAAAACAGACCTGTAGTCCTTAACTTCCATTTAGTAAAATCAGGACAAAAATGACAAACATTTTATAAATTATACGTGCATACAGTAGTTACGTTCCTTGTCTTGATAAGAGACATTTTCATTTCTTAGAATTAAGCATATCAGAGATTTAATACAGTTGAGGTGCATGTCTCTGACACTGCGACCAATGTACATTCTGTAGATCAGTTTCCTTCTTGTCTTGATGGCAGAGCTTTTCCATTTCTTAGACAGACTTAAGCAGAAACTCCATTCTGTTGTTGGAAAAAAATTTAGAAAGAGAAACTGTAAATTCAGAACTTTTACCATTTATATCAGCTGCTTATAAATTAACATGCCTCAACTTCCAGCAAAGCGCAGTAGATTAAAAGATATATAGTGTATAATAAATATCCCATCATATAAGCTGCTTTAATTACAATTACCATTTATTTCCTTGAGTTTAATGTTTACTGTCTGCAGACTCCAAACCCTTAATTACTTTGAAAACCCCTGTTAGGCCATTTCCTGAGTGAGTCTATACAAGCCAGACATGGTAACTCTAGTGCTTCTGGTCACTCAGCTCATTTGAAACCTAGATAAAGTTTTGTCGTCTTTTCACCTTTCTAACAACTGTCGTAGAGAACCTCTGCATGTTGTTTACATGATATTGATATTTAAGATGGGTTTCATTGATTTTTCTATATCAGTCATTAAAGGTGACCTTTTTTCTTTTCCTTAAAATTTGGAAACATTCTATTCAATCAATGCAGTCCCAACTCTTAACTATCTCAGTATCTTTTGTTAGAAGTATGGATGGAATAGAGCAGTGCTATTATGTCACATCTTGGTTAATTATTCCTATTACTCTAATAATTTTTATTAGCGGGTAAAATACCTTGTCTTTTATATTTTGGGCTTTTGTTAATGGTATTTGCTAGATGTTTTTCTGAAAATACTTTTCTAATTTAATATCTTCTATGCAATAGTGATTCTTATTTCTTATATGAATAATTTGACATTTTCAAATGTTGAATTTCATATTTTTACTTTATTGACCATCAGTTTAATAAGGCACTTAAGATATCAGATTATACCTTATCTTTATTATTTTTTGTATTATTAACTCTAACATGAATTTTAACATCATCACCAAACTACTAAATATGAACATTTACCACACACTCAAAATCATGTATGTAAATTCAGAACACGAAAGGACTCAAAACAGAACCCTGTGGCCCACCACTAGTTGTTTGTTGTTCTTTATTCATAACAAAAATGTATCAGAGAAAACCCATTTCTTCAATTTTTCCCCTGCTATGTGGAACTTAATAAAAAATATTTTCTTATGTCTAAATAGGCAACATAAAATTAGTGATATCTTCCGAAAATTCTAGATTTGTTAGTTGAGATTATTTGTAGCTTGAAACCCGAGCTGAGAATCTTCAATTGAATTATTTTAAGTGAATGATTTTTTTTAAAAAACTGCCTCTGATAGAGAATTGTAAAACTTTGCACACTATTCCAGTTATACTAACTGACCTAACACGATAAACATTCATCAATCTTGCTAAAACTAAGTGTAATTGTTTGGTATTTTTGGTATGGGAAAGTACCTACTATAATGACAAGTTAAACAAAATGGCTAAAGATTTACAGATAAACTGTGAAGTTAAATTTCAAAATAATATCAGGACCCACAAATGACTTCAAAATGGTTGGAATAATATCCTTGTATAACGACTACTGTATCAGTAGATATTGGCGCTACAATCAGTAGACGGGTGTTCCTTTTTAAGATTAATAACACCAGAAAAGTAAATGTGTTAACCATCTGCCATTTTAACATAACTGGTCAGCCTTTTCGTTTTTTTGAAAGTCAGATTTTTCATTTCTAATCCTTTTGAACAATTTTTCTATAGGACAACTCAACCAGTTAAAAAAAAAATTAGATATTTTTTTTTTCTAATTTTAATATTTGTCTGAAAAAAATTATAATTTTTGAGATATTAATTTTGATTCACCCTAACACCAACACTCTCCATTAGAATAAATTCACGGAAGCCATTATTTAAGATTTGAGGGAAATGTTCTCATTAATCACCTAGCATTGGCCAAGTATAAAATATTTTCTTGTTAAATTCTATTAGGGTATTTGTTTAAAATGGCTTAAACGCATTTGTCTGAATGCAATGCATTGTTCCCTTACGTCTATTTAAATAAAATTCGCATCAAAGATTTGGGATTGCTGTCAGTAAAAATCTTCTGTAATTGGTAATTTGTCTCTTTAATTCATTTAATGTATTCAAAGTTTTCATTTTGGACTCCTCTACATAAAGAAAAAAAGACAAAAACAAAAGGTATACATATTTTATAACTTCAATTTAGTTTTACAATGTTTTTTTGTTTAAATGATATGCAGTGCTTCCAGAAAATTCCATCTTCATTTTTTTAGCCAATTACCCGACTTTACTCCCAATGGACTTGTTGCCCTAATTCATTGGTTTTAGGAATTGAATTCTTTGAATAAATATCAACTTTGATTATTTCTTTTCTTATGTTTACAAATAACACTTTTTAACATGCATATCACTTAGAAAAACAAAACTAATTTATTTTTCTTTATGATAGTTTCATCATAATCTATAGCTGCCATCTTCCTTTCATACATTAAGACAATGTTAGCTTATTTGAGCTGCATTGTCTTTGCATTTATCTAATTCGAACCTGACTTGTTTTTCTCACAATATCAACAGGTCCAAAATTAAAAGAGTTCTGGGTATTTCTCCCTCTGTGATAAGGCTTGAAGTAGCCACACACCAGTTGACATTTCATTGTTCATAGCCAGACCTTCCGAATTTTATGCTTTGTGCATCACCTACATGTTCATCCAACTCATCTGGCCAGTGGATTAAACCTCATGCTTGTCTGTCTGTCTCCTAGTGACCCCCTTTTTCATAAGTCTGTCATGACCCGGTTGTTCCCTGCATGGAATTGTAGAGGTGTTGCAAACATGGAAATGTCGGTTCTTGTCCAGTCTGTCTCAATCAATTCACTTGTGAATCCTTGTTGGTCTGAATAAACTATCTTTTGAAAAGTACATCTTGATTCCGAGCAACTACAATTCTCGTGATGATCTGGATTCCTAGATAAGCTTTGAATTTCTTTTGCTGTGGTAGCTCTCCATTCTGCCTCCCCGTTTTTCTTTATTTCTTCTTCAGCATAATGGTTTTCTCATCTGTGATTTCTTTAAAAAAACAACTTTGAAACATCAATGTAAAATTTTAATCATTACTTCTGAAAAGATTTTTTTGCTACCTATCATTGTAATCACTCATGTATCCACCATCACTTTCAATTTTGTCACCCTTGTTTAAATCTGACATTTTGATGTCAGAAACATCAACATAAGTCATTTCTACTAGTTGCAGAATATTATTTTCAGCAGTTGTAGCAATATCTTTTCCTAATCCATTAAAATCAGATCATTCTTCATTGCTGGAACTGCTCTTGAAATATTTGTTTCAAAGCCTCCATTTTTACTGCATCACGGTAAAAAATTTAGCCAATGACATATAAAGGAAATTTTCAAACTAAGTCTGTATCATCTTTTCTCATTGGCTCTTCAGAAGTGATTCATCCACATTCAGTCTATTTCAACCAATCAGGGTGTATTTCACAACAGGTAAATGCCATGATGCTAGACGGGATTCGTCTCTGAGTGTAAGTTGTTTACCACACCTGTAGATGTTATTCGACTGAGAGTGGAAATTAAAATTGCACCTGTAGTTGCTACTATGGATGAATGAGTTAAAGAGTATAATTCTCATTAGAGAGTTAGTAATATTATGTGTTGGCTGATCAGGAATTGTTAATTCAATTAATTGTCCTTGAAAATGTGAACAAGCTGAGTGATCAAGCTGCTGCTGTAGTCTCATACGGACAATACCTAACAGCAGATACTATGCTCCATATAAGGGATGATTGTTGGCAGTATATTGTAATAATAGCCACACAACTTCCGCCTAGGAAAGGTAAACATTTTTTTAGTGTAGCTGAAGATGATAACAACAGCTGGGCCTCCATTAGTCATACCACAATCCATATTTTGGGTGGTCTTTATTTAAAAATTGAATACTGGGGCTATTTGGTTTTTTTTCAGATGCTATTTAGCTGAGGTATTGCACAGATATTTTAAAGGTAGAGATGTCTCCTGAAAGCTTTGTATGAAATTATTTTGAAATTCAGAAAGATTCCATCAAACCTAAACGTCAGATTTTCAGTCAATAAATCACTCAAAGTGGAAAAAACTGCAAAGACGTTTACAATTACCCGAATGCTGAACTTTCTAAAGGTGAAGTCTGCCAATGAATACAATGCAGAAATGGTTCAGCAAAAGAGAAACTTGAGGAGCCAGCCTAGATGGTAAACAAATGTCTATGAAGAAAAATCTCTTAACAAGAAAAAGTTGTGGGACATGAGGGATTTTCCAGTCATAGCCATACACCAAAGAATAGGAGAGCCATTTGGTACTGATTTTTAACCTTGGTCATTTGTAGCAGACATTGGATTTAGAAAACTACTTTGTCTGTTACCAATGCTATGAGTTATTTGGACAGTCAGTACTGCTGGAATAGTGTGACTGATCACTGGCTAACACTTGGTTTTGAAAGGCATGGAGCCATAGCTATCCTAAATGTGTTTCAATTTCTAGAATAACTATGAACAAATTTCAGCTGGTTTTAAAATAAGATGAAATATCACTGAATAAAGTTCATTGGGACTTTAGGGCCATTGCTGCTAACATGGTTGGTGGACTTCTCAAAATCAGATTACCATTTCTATCTTGTTTTATCCCCACTCTACAACTATACATTAATGATGTTTTATGTAATCAATGATCAGTAAAGGATGTCTTTCAGATTACTTGAGAAATGGCCATGTAACACGTCCCCAAACACAGGATTCTACAGAATATATCCACTTGTTGGAACAGTTTGATATGATATGCTAGAATGTAATAGGGAACAAAGACATTTGATTGCAGCATATTCAGTAGACCATAACATTCCAAATCTAACTCCGTGTTAATGGAGCCTTGCTGAAAAATGTTTGCCTTTTAAAACCATCCTGAGAGATGACAAATTTGTTAGTTCCAAAGTAGGTACATTAATATTGACAGAATAAAGCATTGGTTCATAGAAGAAATTGAAAGAAAAAAAAAAAGAGAATGGAGAGATGAGGCAAAGCCCCAGAAGAAATGTAATTGCAGATTTTGTTGTCTTGATGATCCAGACGTATTTCACTTTTGGGACTGCTATGAAAGAACAGCAGCTGGGAGAACAGAAAAGAAAAGGAAAAAAAAATCTGCTGGTTTTTTTCTACAGAAAAGCAAACATCTCAAGAACCAAAACAGAAAAAAGCATACTGCTATTATAGAGAAAGGGATGGAGGAACATCTTATCTTGCCCCTATTGCTCAATCACAAAAATCCTTTGTGATGGCAGAAGGAAATACTGTCCATTTCAAAAAGCTGAAAAGGTTTGCACAGGTGTAGCTCTATCTTCCATAGACAGTGAAGGACTTTCTAGTATCAGCAGATGTAAATATGAGCCAACAAGAGACTACCTCAATCTAGAAAGTGGCATAAAGTTGATGCCTCTGTATCATAATTTAAGATCCTTTGACATTAAATACTAAGTTATACCTTAGATAGACTTTCAGAATAGTTTTCAATTGTAGACCAATATCATTTTCACATAGTTAGCTATCAATATTGATTTGGAAACGGTCCTGTTTATCTGTCTAACATTTGATTTTTAAGTAGGAAATTTTTCATTACATTTTTGTCAGCCTTTAGATGGGTTGGATTTTGGATTGGTGTTTGTCGTACACTGATGCTTTCAAATTCACCATGCTATGTGTAGGGCGGTCAATCTTGGCTTGTGGGGACGGAGGGTCTCAGGGGGCAGCCTTCCCTAAAGATGATAAAGCCCCTACAAAAACAGTTTTGCGCTAAAATGTATACTTTGTATACAGTCTCTCTCTCTCTGTGTGTGTGTGAGATTGATTGACTAGATAAATGTCTATGGGATTTACTATCTCGGTCTCCCCCTCCCCCAAACTTCAGGTTAGGTCAGAGGCCCTCTTTCTGTGCGAACCTTGATCAATCTATCCATTGCTAAAATTTGCTGTAATGTGGAAAACACAGAGAAGTAAATCTAGAAAATAAACGTTTCCGTTTGCTGTTGTGAACTTTTTATTATATGTGCGCGAGTTGTTTCGTGGGTTAGTTTTCCCCCCCCCCCATTTTGCTATCTAATCCATAGGAGAAGAGCATAAATCTTAGAGCTAAAAGAGGCATTTCTTCCTGTAATAGCTAAGTTGATGATAACCAAAAAAGATTTAAAAAAAAAAAGATGCGGAAGGATTGACAAGGGGTGGTGGAAGATCGTTTTATATTTTTCATCTCTGACTTTTTTCTTTTTTTTTGCTTCTTAATTATAAGTATCATGCTAGGGTACTTTGGAAATCCATTGAATAATCAATGAAACATCTCGTTCACCAGCTAACCTGTTATTTTCTATCTTAATAGCAGGTTTGTTCCGTTTCAAGAAGGCTATCAAATTAAAACAATACGCCACAGAGAGGTTCTGTTGATCTCATGGATGCAGCATTCGCGTGCTGTACCCTAATAAAGCATACTATTTATATGGAGCTCCTTTTTTTAAAAAAAAAGAGTTATCCAAAGCAACCATCAGCTCTAATCATCTGCATGTGGATTCAGAGACTTTGTGCTGTATCTGTTGGCCCGTGTTTTTGAAAGCTTGCACCTACTCAAGATTATTATTCCCAAGCATGGTTTGTACATCATGGCGAATGTCACGTCCGAGGCAAGCCAGAGTGAGGAAGCCATGTCCTGGCAGGCTCGACGATATCTGCTGGAGTTTTGGTAATCTTCCAATTTACAATGCGTATTATTGTTGAGTGTTTTTTTTTTTAAATATTACTTTTAAGGCATTTTAAAACCTGATGATCATGTTTGAAATGAAAAGTGCGCTGTCATCGGCAGGTGATTAATTCCATGGATTTATGTGTCTAAGGAAGTCAGATTCTTCATGAAAAATGCTGCTGTTTTCACTTGATTTTTTTCTTTTTAAGCTTCAATATACTGAACTCCCATAATTAACATTGCTGTTTTTGTTTTCATTTCTAATGGAGGAAATAGATTTTAATCAGATACATTACATCCTTAGCAGACTTAGCATAGAGAGAGGTGTGGAGCTTGAAATACGCTTAGCTGGTGGGAAATGTGCAGAGACATGGTACACACCAGCATGTGTCACTACCGCTCAATCCTTACTTTGAGTAAGTACAAATATAAAGGCTTGTTTTTATCTTCATTAGTATAGTTCAGATGAGAATCCTCTCCCATCCCTCTTTGAGCGTGTGTAATCATATGAATTCTTTGCAGAGGCTGGTATTCTAGTGGTTAGTTTACCAGCTATCATGGCTGAAGGCCTGAGTTTGATTTTGTATTGTATTTGCTTGGTGTAGCATCTATTATCTCTTCTTCATCAGCTGATCATGTGGCTTTCCTTTCACAAGAAGAGTTCTAGTAAAGATTTCCCTGGCACATTTGGATATACTAGGTCCCATATGACACAGGATAGGCAAACTCTCTAGTGGGTAACTGAAACACTACACTCCCTCTCCCCAGGGTTGTCTCCCTTGTAGAGTCTGGTATCACCATCTAGAAACATAAGGTCTTGTCCAGTGCCTGACGTACATTGGTTTAAGGCCAAAGTTATGAAATGTTCTCATTATTTAGATGTTAGAAAGTCTGGGATCTTCATTTAAAACACAAATTCTCCTTATTGTTGATGTTAAAGATGAACTTTTCTTCTCCTAAGTAAATAGACAGAACATATTTTTATTATGTAATACTTGTTAAGAGATTGTGATCTCCAGGTCCACCAAGGTCCAAGCTGCCACCACCCGGACTCCTGGTAAACTTGGAGTGGTAGGCTGTATAGTTTGATGATATTTCATTTTATTTGATGGGGGGGGCTTAGGTAATTATCGCAGCTACCCCCTTCTCCAAAATACTGATGGTATCTACCTGATCAGTTGCTAGATGATATAGCCACGAATTTAAACCATGTAGAATTGTGATTACATGGGGTTTGAATAATTTTATTTTAGTAGTTGATTACTCCTATTACAAGATCAGCAGTTCCACATATACCGGTCTAGCAGGGTATCTTTAAAATGGTAGAAAATAAAGGAATTGTTGAGAAATGCGATCATTTATTATCGCATGCTGCTGTATCTGTAGGCCAGCAATTTAAAGATGAACAGCTAAAATAACTTTGCTGTTGATTTAAAAGTGTATTAACTAATAAAAACACTATTTTGACTCTTGGTATATATTTAATTAAAAAAAATTATAGGAGAGAAAAAGGAAAAAAAGAATTCTATCTGCAGACCCTGATCTTCCAGAAGCATAAGTTACTTTGTTAGCCGTTGTTGCCATGCTTTGCAATGTGCTGTTATTACATTTTTTTGTTATTCTTAACCCTTGGTATAGCTACCGCCTGAGGTGCATTTGTACCCCACTTTTTTTAAAAATCTGCCTTACTCAGCACAAGCTGAGTTACAGGGGCCATGATGCACACAGCACTTTCTTTGTTGATATTATCTTCTGGAATGACAAAAACCTGTATCCAACTCCACATTTTGAATTACTAAATACACAGTGAATTCAACATAAATACTAACTAGTGTTTCTTGGCAGGGGCATAAGATAAAAACCAATATAGTATATGTAGGGTTAATGGATAATAATGGATAGATCTAGGACAATCAAAGCAGGAAGCGGCAGAACACATTGAAGTTTTGCTAATAAGGATGATTGGCTACATTTTGCATTGTGATAACCTTGATTCTTGACCAATTTGTATAGTTCAGTTAACTCTGAAGAATGCTTCTTAGAATGTATCATGATAGTGAGAGATTGTAATGCTTCTCCAGGATATGAGTGTGTGTATTGAAGAGATTATTTATCTTGCCATGAATACTGCCTATCAGTATATAGTTGTACTAAATTTAATAGTCTACAAAATAGTACATTTCTGAATCTGTGGCTCTAGTTGAGGATGTCTTTTATTGATTTATATGATAGTTAAGGCAAATGGATTTTCGGTTTCTATCCATATTCATCAAAGTAGATTGCCGCAGTTCTGTTGTTGTAGTCCACACAACAATGTTAATGTTTGTAGATTCTTTTGAAATGGTCTTACCATGCTTAAAGTCTCTTCATGGTGTTCAGCTTTTCTTTCAAGCATCTCTTTTAAGATTGAGACTATAAAAAAATCCCTCATTGGCACTTTTTCACTGTAGCCATGTTAGAATTAGCAACAAGTTGCAAACAGGTAGCCTCAGCTGTCATGTATTTGAAATTAATGTCAGTTCTCTGACAGACATGAAAGAAGAACTAAAGATGACTTTTTATCTGAATGCAAGTTACATTTGAAGACCTGTCCATACTTTGGCACATTCTTTTGAAATCATTGATTCCTTCCATTGTTGTTATTTTATTTTAAGAGGCTATGATTTAAAAAAAATGCTTTGTTCTTACAAATAATATTAATATTTAAGGTGAGAATGGAAAGCTATTCTGGTTATCTGTTAACTTCTATTGATTCATAACTTAATATTCATTTTATTAATTATTGTAAAAACATTTACTCAGCAGTAATTCTGGTGCCAAATATAATTGATAGGCAACATTTACAATCTTTTATTTTGCTATAAAATATATGCATCATTTGAAAATGAATGCATTAAAAATTTTAAAAAAATTGTTTATTATCTGCTAGAATAGCCATTTTAATTCATTTGCCAGAACAACAAAACTAATAATAATAATAATAAATAGAGCAAAATGTATTATTATCTACTTCTTTTTTTTTTAAATATATTTAAAACTTTCTTATTTCTTTTTACTGATTTTGTAAAAATGTTGTTCATTTGCTTTTGTTTAAACAGAAATCAGCTGATTACCTTAGAGGTTTTCCATACTTTCAACAAGGAATGATTAGAAAATTTTAAGGAAATCGATATGAGCTTTGCAAGATGTCAATAAAAGTAGACATATTCTTCAAAATGCAATTTCTTGTATTTATTATGATTGTAGTTCTAAAGAATAGATTACCATTCTGCAGTCAGTTGGCAACTAGCCTAGAATAGATACAATGTGGTTAAGAAGTCAGCTCGCACTTCAAGGACTGAGAATCAACACGGCTTTCCTCTACAAACTGATTTTTGCTGTGGTAATAGCACTGACAGGAAAATGAGAGTTGAAAGTTTAGTTAATGTTGACTCTGAACATTTACTGTTTTCTCTATGACCTCCACCATGTACTGTACATTAACTGAGCAGAATATCAAATTTCCATTAATAGAAACTCAACCTTTCAACCAGTGTTTTTTTTTTTTTATCCCATTAATTAGAACTTTTCTAGGTGTAATGAGAGCTTAATTGTCATAAAATCAGAAATTGTCACCTGATTGATTAGTCATGATCAGTATTGACTCAGTGGATAAATCTTTATGCATGTGCTAATCACATTCTGTGTTCAGTTTACTGAGGGATCACATAGCAGCAAGCAAAATATTTTAAATTTACATTGATTTGCAGAGGCATCCCAGTGAAAATCCTTTGTGTATTGGTTGAAAATCGCAATGGATATCACCTGCATATTGATTAGTTACATGTACGAACATCTGTGAATCCTGCGAACTTTGCCCTATGGTTTATAACTCAATGTATCCTTGCTTTTATTGATCCCCTTTTCTTTTCATTTAATTATATTTCTCTGAAATACTTTAGATTAATTTTTTGGGGAGGAGGTTCTTAGGTAGGCAGATAGTTCCAGCGTAAAAGCGAGAGAAACCATGTCATGTGGTCAAACAGCAGACCCTCTCAATCATGGCTGCTTTCATGGAAACTGAGTCTGCTGCAGGGACTCCATCTATCAAGTGGGAAATCATCGTAGATAGAAAAGGTATGACATTGTCAAAAAAGTATAAATGTTTTGCACTTGATTTTTAATAGTTTGGATATTTTTTATTTTAAAAGTAAGATTTTGATCAGGTTGGGTGTTTTCAGATTGGCTGTCGGTTGGTGCTATGGATGCATCTTTTAAATGTGTGAGCGACAGACTGTGCAACGGTCGCCTGTTAGAGGTTCTCAGGAACCATGGTGCTTCTGTGTACAAGCCAGCCACACCTGGCTAAACCCATTGGTGGGCTGAGGGACTACTGCAGTTCTTCTGATTGGTGGAAATGACCTGGTGTAGAGTGAGAACTGAAAGGTAATGAACAAGAAGGATGAAGCAACATTTGTTCTATCGTTGGAACTCTTTAGTGATAAATAACCGCTGCTTGCTGGTCATGTGATGCAACAAATAAGGCTGGTTAAAAATCCACTCTGCTACAAATAAATGCAGATAACAGAATCTTGGGAAATGTGAAAATTTCTGTAAAACTGATAATAAAAAAGATCTTTTATTCATTTGAGTAAATAGAAAAGTTGGCGTATTTACTGAAACATTGTGATACATGTTCCGTGAGTAGATTCCTTAATTTCGGCTAAAGACTGAGGCTAGGGATGAACTATTTGTATTATACTTTACCAGAAAATGGCATTAGAAGTTTTGCTTTTACTGCAAGTTACATTCCATGGATGGTTGCTTTGATACAGACAAGTTATCCACTTGTCAATGTACTTAAGAAAATAGAACAAATTGGTATCATTTAAGTTTATTAATATTTATTATTTCTTTTACAAATATTTACTGTAAAGAAAATGGCACTTAGTACAAGACTACCTTTCTGTTTGTTTTAGGTTTTCCTTTAAGAAGTCTCTTGATTAGATACAAAAGGGTTTGATTGCAAGAAGCTAGGACGAAAAATAAATCAAGATTAAAGGGGTTGTTTTTAAATAAACACACAATTTGTATCCAGTAGACTGTTGGAAGAAGCACTAAATGTGCTCAGTGAAAGAGATTATGCCAAAATGCATTTGTTATGAGGGAAAATTAAGGCCCTGCAGCAAGGCTAGAATGTCTTCAGCGGCGTAATTAGTTTTCCCAGCTGAAGCCTCAGCGAAGAGTTCAAACAGCATTCAAATCGATATGGATGTTGGATGCGATAGGTCTTTGTTGTTTGTTCTTCTTCACTCATTGTTGCACTCAAAACAAGCAAAAACAAAGACAGAGAGAAGTAGATATGGACAGCGCAAAGCTGCAGCGTAGAGCTCAGATCCAGACAGTGTGGAGTGGCCAGGAACAGTGTTCAGATTGATGTTTGGATTTGATGTGAATGGATGTGAATACTTTCTGGAGGCTTAAACGGCTGAGATGGAGTCGTTGATGACTGTAGTATCTAAAAAGAAGCCAAAATAATAGAACTTCAGTTGTATGCAGAGCAACTGAGAGTTTTCATTTATCCTGCTTTAATATGTAATTTGTTTTCAAAATCAAAGATACTCATTTTATTTCTCACTTTCAATTCTTTATTTTTATTTTAAATTGATTTAAAATTTTATATTTTATGCAAATTAGTATAATCTTCAGCTTTCCATCTTGGAGTAAGTCACACACCCACACTCTCAGCTCTCACACAAACAGTCTTGAGAAGTTTCTTTGGTTAGAATCTCTTCTGACATTTTTATTTTGACACAAATTTCCAGAATTTTCAAGTTGTTTTTTTTTTCTGGCAAATGAGGGCATCATCTTCTATCTGATTAGCATTAAAGGGTCAACAACTGGCAGAGAGATGATTCCTTTATACTTGAATGTCAAACTTTTTATTTCCTGATGTTCTGATAAGCTGAAAAGTAGTGGCAACAACATGGGCCACATCTCCTTCACATTCAGAACTACATCATCTGTTGCCATGTAAATGTCAATAAAACTATGCCTAGTTTCTTTTCGGCTGGTGCTCTCGGTTTGTTTGAAATATTGGATTTTTCCAAACTTGCCAGAGTAGCAAGGAGCTATGCCAGAGCAGCGGCAGTTGACTAGGGCTGCCTTATTACGTCCTCGATGCTGAGATATTTGACAGCCATGTCAAAAATTCATGGTTGCAGATTGGGTGAGTGTTTGCTGCTTTATTGATTGCTTTTCTACTGTCCTGTCTGGCACAGATAATTAACGGAAAGGAGTTCAGGAGCTGTTACTAGTCTAATAGCAAGAGTTGTAGAGCTGCTAGTCATAGGAAAACAAGAGATTCCCATTCATTATTTGCATCTGATGTTCTTTGGAATTTTGTAGCAATGGCATCTTATTAACAATGAATGAACAAGTAAATCTTGCAGAGCAGGAGCAAGGAACAAAAGAATATGAAAATTAATTAAATGATTCTGTGGCTTAACTTAGCAAATAAATAATTCATATTCACAGAAGCATTAAAATGAGCATAGAAGTAATTTTTTTGCTTTCAAATGCTACCTAAATGCAATTGACTAAGGATTTTAAAAGAAAATTATTCTTGAGATTCTTTCTTTTTCTTTGAGAAGTTAAAAAAAAGGAAATTTCTAAATAAAAATAGAAGGATTTAGGAACTTGCGAGGAGTACCAAAAAGAAAGTAAAAACATACCTTTTATATATTCAAGTTGGTGAAAAGATTCAAGAGAGAGAGAATTCAGTTTTGTTTTCTGTCAAAGCAGATATAGGGTAGATTGAGATTTATGAATTCAAAACAGGAACACTTGCAAGATAGTTCTTTTTTGTTGGTGGTGTTAAACTTACCTACTGTAGATAACTGGAATATGCCAATAGCATTGAGCATTTATTACATTGTCATCCAGTTTTAAAAAAACATTCCTGAAATATATCAGAGGCTCCAACCTTCCCAATTTCTATGCTAATCAAAATCTCCTGATCTATGGATACCTTTCAGAAATCTCCCAATACTATGTGTTCCTTTGTAAAATCTCCTGTTATTTGGCTTTGTTTACTATGCAATACTGTTGTTGATGCGGGATTAATGATTGGCTGGTGTGGCTTAGTTTGAACCAATCAGATTTGTTGATTTAAGCCAACTTCATTTCTTTTTCCTTGTAAAGTAACCATTTTATTGTAATACCTTAGTGTTGCAGTGAAAATGTCTAAAAGGAAATCTAGTGAAGAAAGTGGGTTTTGTGTGGAAAAATTAAGATGAATGTACAGCAGACCATTGTCCAATTAACTTCAAGGAATAAGTGAGACTAAAAGGGGATGGAATTTAAATAGTATATCGTGTTAAAATAAACATTAGGATTATCTACAGAGGATAGGCATATTCTTCCTATTTCTATTCACTTCTTGTTGGAACCTCTGTTGCGTATATTTATAATGATGGTCTTGTACAAGCTAAAATGGCTTCTTACTACTTTTGGGATTTAACAGAAGTAAAGTTTACTGCTTTTAGGTGCTGGTCAAATTCTTTTTGTATAGAACTTGTATATGGGAATTATTATTATTTTTTGGTGAATCTTACTTTAGAATGAACATTTATCTTGATTACTCTGTTAATGTGAATTTAGTTCACTGCCACTGTCATCATTCCTCAATAGCATGCTGAGAGGATATGGTAATTAAGTGTTTGCTGTTGAAACCATTAAGAAGAAATATGACTAACAGAAAGTTAGTTTTACTCAAAATTCCATGTTTAAGTTAAGTCTTTGAAATCTTCTGTATATTTGAAAAAAAACAAAACAAATAAAGTAAATAAAACTTGACACATGCACTATAAGGTACATATTCTCAGCACAATGCCCATAGATCTTCCCAGAATCAGGAACCATTAACACTTATCTGATCCAGAGACTGTGAACAAAAGCGACAGCTTGCCCAGGTGTTAGAATGAGAAGGGTGGGCAGAATCTTTAAAATCACACTCGATCCATCTTCAAGCAAAACTGATACTTTAAGTCATGGTTAGAACTATAATTAGGAATGTACACAGAGAAAGTCCCCAGTAGAACACATGAAAGGAGTTCTATACAGTGTAAGCATTTCTCGATTGTCTGAGATTGCAACATTTGTTTTGCAACTTTAACAACTCGATTGAGTAGAAAGCTGTTTTTTTTTATTTTTTTTGGATAAAAAGATGGGAAAAAAATCAAATTCGATGGGTGAGCTTGTTTGGGTCCCTCTTCCTGGTAGTTAGTGATGGTTATTGGTGGTGTGACCAACGCTTCAGCTGGCATGCAGAAAACGTTAATAAGTACCTTTCCTAGTAGCTATCCACCATGTTGTTGTTTCCTTTCCCTCCAGTCTGGCCTGATGTTTGATGGCTGCTCTAGCCTCAGTTTTGTAGCATTCCACCTCCTGGCACACAGTATCTTTCAAAATAAAAGAATGTTGAGAAGATGTGAACCAGGATCTTGGAGAAATCCACTTTTCCACTTTCATATACCACATCTCCATGTCTTGCATGGATCCACCCGAACACTTCCATAACTAGGTACTTTTAACCCTTCTGAAGCTAGTGCGTCCAAATATGCAGTCTGCTTGATTTGTGTTCATCAAATTATGAGAGTCACTGCTCGTAATTGAAGGGTTAGTGCTACCGGCGGTGTGTAGTACTGAATAGATGGAGTGTGTCTGTGCTACTATATCACTAGGTAATTCAAAACCACCTTAGCTGCATAGATTGCTGGTCTATTGAGTGACAAGATACCAGATTTTATGTATGTTATATACACTTTTGATGGTTCTGTGCATGCTCGTCTGTCTGTCTGTCTGTCTGTCTCTGCGTGAAAGTAACTTGGTGCCTGCCTTAGCATTTGTTACCTACTTTCTACCTCTGTGTATATGTCATAATGTTATCTTTCTAGGCAGAGTGTATATCTGCATATACTGTAATTATCCAATACCCCGATTGATAAAAGGAACCGAAGCATCAATTTTAACTTAACCAGTTTCTCTTTATTTTCAAAAACACATTTATAACTGTAACTAATTTAATTTAAAAATCGAAACTTCAAGTACTCATCCCATAATGTATACAGTTTCATAATTGTTTTTGACATTAATTGCTTGAATTAAATTTTGTTTTACTGTATCATGCCAACTCTAATATATTTATTTTTTCTGCTTATTTTTTAAAAATTTCTTCTTTTTTTTTTTAAAATTTTGTCCCATTAGAATTCTACAGTTTTAATTAAATTTAATTTTCCCCGATATCAGCGGTGTGACCAACAACACCTGTTCCATTTGTATGTCTGCTGTGTTTTATTGGTGAGGATTTTCCAACGCGAATGTGTATCCCAGCTGCTCGACGAGTGAGCAGCCAGGCGTCCATTGTTGTTATTTTTATCTGCATTATTGTGCCGTAATGAAACTGCTTCTCTGCCTCTGTGCATTGCCAGTTTAGGAAGTGGAACTTGGAAACCGGACTCTCGAGTTTGTCAGGTCAGTGCAATTTGTGGCACAGTGGCAGCAAGTTTGGTGAGTTCGCTGAATAGTGTTTATTTACTTAAAATAGCTTCCTTTTTTTAAAAATTTGCTAATTTTGTTTATTATTATTATTATTATTATTATTATTATTATTATTATTATTATTATGAATAGCACAGTTTAGATCATTGCACTAAATATTGAGGGGGTGAGTTCTCTTCCTGTTGGCGCAACTTGGTTTTGGCTTAGTTACCTTCCTTTTGCTCTTTCTGCACCAGCTGGTTGCGTGTGTTTCCTCCCACATCTAGAAAAGAAGAGCTTTTATAGCGATTTCTCTGCTGAAGTCAGGGTTACTAAGCCCCATGTGGTTACACTTCCTAGCAAGTAGCTGCACCCACTATGATTGGTCTACCTTGCGGACACCAGTATATTCTAACATCATCAACAACAACTTTATTATTATTATCAGGTTAGTTTTCTTACTGAGAGAATTCTTTAGGTGATTATTTCGATTGTATTTCCAGTGCGCCCTTGCTTCCATGATTTTCCTGGTCCACTCTGAACACGGCTTGATTAGCCAGGATTTCGCTAGAGTCATCCTGTAAATCAAACCGCCTGTTTTGTAGCAGTGCAGTTGCTTAGTTCAGTACACACTGTTTAAATTTGTATTTTTTTCTTCCTTTGTGCAGATTTAAAGGTTTTTTAAAAAAATTAATACCTCCATAGCATAACCACGTCATGTATAATGCAGTTCTACATGACTAATTTCCAGTTTTCTTGTTTTTTTTTTATTTAAAGTAGCTGTTCTCAGAATATGCTTCCATTCATATCCATCTCTTCTCCCTCGCACATCTAAATTCTAATCTTCACCCGATACTTCCTTTGTTGTCTCTTGTCATTGTTTTACAAACCCTCCTAATGGAAGCAAATCTTTTACTGCCTGAAACCTGCTGTCGCACCTCTCTTGTCTTATGAAGGTAACTGCTTGAGGTGATAGTGATCTCGCCACATGGCTTAACGGGGCTGGCCAAGCTGTCACCTGTGTTCCTAAATATCCAAACTACTATGATGAAGGAAAAAAAAACAACTTCTATCCACGCTTTTGCTTTTGTGTGAACACAAACAAATTTTTATTTTTGTATTAGAGTTTTTTTTTTAGGCCAACGTGAAAGTTAAGTCATTTAAATACTCTCTTTCTCAGACGTGTGGCTGGCCTGATCCAGTGACCGTACATCCTCAGATACCTAAATGTCACAGAAGCAGGAGGTTGGACGCAGTTTTTATTTGTTGTGCTCTGAATTAATATGAGTGTTTTTCTGCATTTTGCAGCAAGTAAAAATGGAGGGAGAATTGGGGCAAGTCAACCGAAATTAGTCAACGAGACTGGATCTGGTGTCTTCCGAGCTCTACAAAGAGTGGAAACTCTCAGATAGCTAACTATTAATAACATGAAGAAATTCCATTTCTTGCTGATGTCCAGTGCTGATTCCTCATGAAAAGTTTAGAAATGGTCTTTAAACAAACAAACAAACAAACAAAAATAGTTTTTTAAGTGGTCTTTGAGGGACAGACACTGCAAGAGTACTGGCTTGTTTCTGAAATGTGTCAGAGGTCATTGAGAGATGTCAGTTTTCATTCTGGAATTCCAGCATCCAGTACAATTTCCATTTCTCTGGATGTCCACATCTGTCTAAAACATGATGAATGGGACCAATGTTGCAGCAGATTTCAGACTACAAACTCCTTTTGCAAATAAAACAATACAATGCCTGAAAGAGAACAATAAAGCAGATGTAAAGAGATTCTGTTAATACCCAGTTTACATAGCACTTCCATGGCTGATTCAAAACCCTGCATAGATGGCTCTTAGAATTATTGACTTGCTATCTTTTATAAGGCAGGCAAAAACCCCAGATATTCAGTGTTTTAAAGTCTTTGAGATTAAAAATGTTAACTTTATTTACTTTTTGCTTCAACTTTCAACTTTGCCTCATGATTTTTATATTTTTTACGATCAGTTATAAAAATGTTCTGGATTAGTTGATTTGCATGAAAGTCTAAATAAGTTTAGTCAGGCGCCTTTTCATGTGGTACCATATTTTAATGAGTAGAAGCCAACATTTGCTTAGTTTACAACAAAAATTAGAACAGCCACAGGACATAGTCATCTTTAATGGCTCCCACAAAGAACGAAAAGTCTATCTTCATGTGGCATTAAATATGAAAGCTAGATAGTGCACAAACCTATTTCATGCCTCACATCAACAACATTAAGATGATAGACCATGCAGCAGATTGGCATAGGTTGCTCACTTGCGGCAGGTACATTTTGGCCTAAACTCTCCATTTAGGTTTTTTTTATGATCCAGTGCTTGTCATATTGCTCTATGCTGGTTTCTTCTAATGTCCTCCTAATCGTAGGAATTCTGGGAGCACCGTAGACCAGTAATATCTATCGGACTACTAAGGTCAAGAGTTGACTCATTTTGCCATACCTCTTTGGCATGGGATTTTCTCACTTAAGGATTGGCAATACGTTATTGGCGGTCAACTGCAGCATTACACTCCCTTGCTGGGATTGTCTCCCTTGTGAGTATCTTCACATGGAGTAAAATAGCACAGGAAGCTTCTGCCATATTCTTTTGCTCAAACGGCCAAAGCCAGGTGTACTTCATGCACTTTTGTGCTAACCATGCATTGTTTATATTTCTGAACAACTCCTTTAACCATCAAGCTGTTGTTTTTGGGTCCCTAATGATCAGATAGTTTGTGTTTGATGAATATCACATCTCACAAGACCAACTCAGTTTCTGGATAGTTTCTGCCCCTCTCAACAACTCGACTTGTCTTAAAATTTGATTTTGCTCAATTTTGAGCCGATTCCCCAACCGCTGCAGGTTTAATGAGACCACAGTAATTTCTGATTCAAACAATCTTTTTTTAATAGCGTACCTCTGCTAACTGAAAACCACTTGGCCATTGCTGGTTTCTGCTAGTTTAACTCTGTACTGCCGTCGAATGGTGGTATCTTTTGTCTGATTTTTATTCATCTTCATTTGAATTGTCCAAAACACTTGTTCTTAGGAACCTGATATCCATAGATAACTCCTAGGATTAAAAACAACAACAACAATGTTTCCATTTGTATTTTGCTCTTTAAATTCTTCCACGATGCCATTATGTCTAAGCTAAATTAATTCTAATTTTAGCCACAATGAGAAATATTGATTTGTAAGAAAAATGCATTTCAGTTGTTTGTGATCTTTAAAAATTAGTTTTCATGCCATTCATCTGGTTTACTAATTCCTACAGTTTAAAAGATCAATTCCTGTAATACTGCATTGTTGTTGTTGTTGTTGTCCTAAACAGGAAAGTAATATTTCCTCCCTTAGTCCACTGTGTTTGGCACAGTTGTTGATTCTAGTGTTTGTTCATTTAAGCATCCTGTTGAATTAATCAACTAATCAAACTTCTGAGGGGCTTCCTGCCATTTAACCAAAACTGTTGTTTGAGGGAAGCTTAGATGCAGACATCCACTAACCTATCCGGGTCCCCCACCTTATTTTTGGATGCCTTTTAGTTTGTTCTAGCTAAATGTTAGCAGTTATTGGCTTTTTTCCAAGCACAGGCTTTGCGGTTAGATCTCCCAACTTTGACAGGAAGCTCGCGCTTGTTTTCTCACCTGCGTGCACCTCATTAATAAACAATAAAGTGACACACACAAAGGGGCAGTTTGTGACATCGGAATTGAACCAAAACCGTACATAAAAATACCAGATCTGATAACTTTCGCGTAAAAACATCAATAAACAAAGCAAATTGGATGAAAGTAAAAATCTGTTATCAGATATTTATCTTTAACAAATTTCCAACCAGGATCATGACGAGTTTACACACATCTATCTTAGTTTTCTGACATACACCTCTACAGTCCAATCAAACTCTTCACATGCACATTTCCAATGGGCTTTTATCATTTCTGACTGAAAAATGACCTGATGAATGCAACCGTTCTCTCGTTTTGGAAAGGAACAGAAATGATGACATATGTTTATTATCTGGTATCGTGCATCACTTTCTGAAATGGTATGGAAAAAATAGAAACAGTAAATGCAAAAAAATCTATTGTTATTAAGTACACGGCCATTGCATCACTAGTAATTTGTAATAAAATATCACTGTTTTAGAAACTCGATCTTAAGTTTTAATGTCAATATCAAGTGTAATCATCCCTTGTTTGCATGATTTCCTCATCACAACCACCATCTGATGCGGATCACAAGACATCAAAATGCATGTCTGATATTCTGTGTCACTCTTTTCATTGATTTTACGAACAGGAAGATAGATTCCTCTTCACATCAGGCCTGATTTGATCCCAAATATCTTCTATCAGGTTGAACTCCAGACTTGAAGCAGGCCGGGCAAGAGGCCCAGTCATAGTGTTGTATAGATGCTGCTCTACTGCCGTCACACGCGGAAGTCTGGCATTGATGTGTATAAATACTGGTCCCGTGGAAAGCAAATAATTCCATAAACTAAACAGAAGAGGCTGTAGAATTCTTTTAATGGTATGCATTGGCATGCAGCACTTCAGTTATAGTTGCATGATCAGCTTATAGGTGGATCACCATGCCATGATGGATTGATGCACTATATGTTATTTTGTCTTTTTAATTTTATGAATAGTTCAAGCAAATTTATCTTAAGTTGTCTTTTGTTGGGGGGAGGTTAATATCCATCAGCTCTCTAGAAATGTTTGGTAAAATTCTTAAAATTTTGTAGGTGTTGGCTTTAAAGTCACATTTCAGAAACATTTCTACCTTTGTAATTTGCAGTGATGATATGAATGTAGAATTTTGTCAGACTAAGGTGGATATACAAATAATAAGTTAGTTTTAGAAACTGTGTTCAGAAAGTTAGTACACATTCCCCATTAGACTCGTGTGCTTATAGACTTGAGTTTGAGAGTTTAATGGAGTTTAACTTTTATCTATGTTCAGACTTTTGTATAGTGCTATATATTCTCTGTCTTAATGAGCATTCCTTTCCTGCAAGCGATAAGCTTCTGTTCTAATGTGAAATTATAATGATGTATAGGTCTAGTCCTCTTCCATAATTCAAATTAGAAGAGTGACATATATTATTAAAGAGAAAGATCAGTCGGGCTATACCATGATACTTTGATCACCAGTGATTTTGTACAGGTAGCTTTATTCCATATTATGTGTATACTGTTTGTTCAAAAAGTGATTTTCAGTATTTTGTTTGGAGTGTCCACCACCTGGGTAATGAAGAGCTTATAGTCTAGGCTTGGAATCGTTGCTTATCAATGACAATTTGGTCCTTGGTTTTCTCCAACTGCTGCTGTATGGTTGGTTTTGGTGACTTTTTATCATGATCCAATAAATGCTGAATCATGATGCCGTTTGGTGTCTTCAAAGCCTTGGTGCCTTTGAATATAAATATGGCATCCCCCCCCACACAAGTTCCCTGCAGGATATTGTCATCATCGCTTTTGGCAGAGGATATTACTGATGACAGTGTTTTGCCAAAAGCAGAACTCTCTCTCAAATTGTTTATAGTGAGGGTGGCTTGTGCGACACCACCACACCTCTGTGCTCCAGTTCCATGCATATGCAAGATGGCTGGCAGGGTCCTGCAGGGTATAGTGATTACAGAAAACAAACATATAGGCAGGAGGATGAATATTTCAGCAGCAGAATTTAGGCATCTAAAATTCAATGCAGTCTGTTTTGCCAAGAAGTAGACTCTGCCTACCTTGGTGTAACATTGCTGTAATCAATAGGCAAACCTAATTTTAATGAGCTTGCTGACATCACTGTGGCTGGGTTTGCATGAACGCCATGTTGGTAGAGAAGACTTTCAGCAGCACTGTAATTTACATCACAAGATTTCCTTTTAATTCCAAATAATCAGTAAACGGTTTATCAACTGATGAATTTTGCTGATTTTGATTTTCTGGAATAGATTTCCGGGACAGTGAACTGAAGTCCCTGAATGTTGGTTAGACCGTGGGAGGGCCCTTTCTCCTGATTGGGATCATCTCAGTTTTTGTAGCCTCTTTAGCATGGTCTTCTTTTTCAGCAGCAGCGGGCTACATGGGTTTTATCTTAAGCTCTGTGGTTGCTGCCGGCTCTAAAAATGAAGACTTTTTAGTGAGGACTGATATGGTAGCTCTGGAGGCCCTCCTGCCACCATCTACAAAGTCTCCAAAATTAATCATGGTGGCATTATCGACCGCATTCGCATCAGAGCCGCCATTTTTCCAGTTTAGATAAATGGGAAGAGTCATATTGTGCCTTGTGCACTTTTTACAGGGTGACTTAAATCTGGATTTATAAGTTTAAGAATGTGAGAAAAAGTAAAAAAGAATTTCAGAGAGAGAGAGAGAGAGAGTGAATGTCTGTCTTGCAATTAATTTTGTTTTCAAAGATAAGTTTTAAATAAATTGGATATTTAGCTAAGAATTTGCTTTGAGTGTTTAATATAATTACTGAGTTGCATATTTTGCTTATTTTTTAAGGTTTTTTTTTAAAATGCAAACACTAAATTATATTTCTTGCATTTTTTTATTATTTATATTTTAGAAACGTAAAAAAAAAATATGCAGCTTTATTGTAAGGAATATTGAAAAATCACTGAATTGTTTCCAGAACTAAAAACTTTTAGCTCTCCTGTCACGAACACCACAGACATCGTTATGTAGATCATGGTTATGCAAGATGTTAATGTGCTCTGTATCATTTTGTTGTGTTATGGTTGTACCAGACGGACTTGATTATCATTACTTTTTCAGCTTCAGAAGATTTCTAAATCACGAGAGGGGGGATCTCTGAAGTATCAGTATGGGTGTGGTTAATTGTTCTAAGTACAAATAGTAATTTAGCATCATAACTTGATCTTGAATAGTAGTGGCATACATTAGAGCTATGGACTTCAGCATCTCTTTTAGAAGTTTTTTTTAGCACAAACAAACAATAGCATTAAGACATTTCTTAACTTTGCACATGAAATGAATTTAAACTTTAGACTATTATCATCTCAAAAAGAAAATTTTGTAGAAAATTTTTTTAGCTAAATGCTTTTTAATACGTCCAGCGTTTTATCTGTTGTTATTGTTATTGGAGACAAGAACCATTTAAAATATGTCTTCCTTAAATAATGATTTGTCAACTGTGAGATCTCCTGTCCATCCTGAGCACATTCACTATGCTATAACCTGCCATCCTGACAACGCAACAGATACTGGTGGCTAAGCAAAATCATCGGGGATTTGTTCTCCAGACATCTTTCTATTTATTTCTAATCACCGGTTTGCATGACGCTTCTCTAAGTTCCCTTCCCCATCCTGTTACGGCGCTATCGATATCCCGGACTTGAGGCATTGCTCCATAATGACGCACCATGGCTGTCTTCCCATGTGCTGCCACATTCATCGCCACGACAACCCTCTACGAGGAATTTTGCTTCAAACCAGTACTGGGAAAAAAAACAAATTAAAAAATTAATTTAGAAATGAGAGAATTTCTTTACTTTTTTTTCCAAAATTTATCTTTGCTTTAAGAACTTCTTTCTTAAATATTTCCTGCAGGCTATGATTACACATGTACTCATGGCTTATCAATTTATAAAATAATGTTTTGTTTCCTCTCTCGACATAGTTCTTTTGCATCAGGTTGGCCTTTCATTAATTTTTGAAGTAGGCTGTAGCCTTCTCTTAGTTTATTTATCGCTGCATTTTATTTGTCTGCATTATACTTTTAAAATTAGAATTCCTTATTTTCCAGAGAAGCTAAATGCAGTAACCAGTCTCTAAAGCTGCTTATCCCCCCCTTTACCATCACCATCACCAAGGACAATGTTTGTTTTTCTCCATGGTTGATGTTATAGAGATTAATTTTAAAAATTTGATTATGCTCTCTCTCTCTAATGCCACTTTACACAGTGACAAGAAACAAGATTGAACTGCTGCTATGACATTGGCCATTGGTTTTATATAATGAAATGATGAGAATTGTCAGAAAATATATTGATATTTTTGTATCCCACTACACTTCATGCAAAAAAAAGAGAACCAGAAGTCGTCGTGTCTTATACAAGAGCAAAGAAGAAATATGACATTGCTGTTTTAAGGCAAAATGTTTTATTGTTGTCGGCTCCTCCCTTTGCTTTATTATTGATTTGAATAAATGTTTGTGTTTTACCAGATATTTTATTGACCAAGAAAAGAAAAAAAAAGGACCTGTGTTTTAGAAGATGATATTTTTTCCAATTAATTACAGGTTCCAAGCATGTTGACGGAAATGAACTTTACATCACAATCTACAATTACCAATTATAGTAGGGGTCATGATTTTAAATTGCTTCAAGTTTCAACAGAGCTTGGTATTAGAGAAATTGCATTTTAGTATCAGAATTATAAATGAATGGGATATGGTCAGTGGTTTGTTTTAAAAATGTACTTTCTAGCAAGTTCCTTCACCGGGAGTTTTGTATAGGTCCATAGATGATTTGTCTCCTTGTAATATTGTGATTAAAGGGTTTTTATGTTAAATACCTCAAAAAAAAAGTTTTTTGTTGTTGTTTTTAAATTAAGTATTTAATTTTTTTATAATACAGTTTTTTTTCAAACAGTCTACAGAGGATGTTTTTATATTGCATTTTCCAGACTCATACCTGGGTGTGTTTTGATGGGAACGATACTGGCAACGGCACAAACAGCTCACCCTGTATATTGACCACAGAAGGCTTGATTTGGTAAATATAAACTTGTGGGTTACCATGGCAAAGCTGTATCTCTCTGCTGAACCACACACACTGCTTGCGGGATCTGGGTTATTGGCTGGCTGCTAGCCCTGATCCGCATTAAAATCAAAACAAGAAAATCTGAGCGGAAGTGAAAAAAAAGGTGTAATAACGCAATTGCAACAGTGAACCAAAGAGGGCTGCTGTATGTTATCCAGCTCACTGCTGCGCAAAATTCTTCCTCCTCTGCATTGTACCTGTTTAAGCAGGTGGTACTTTTGACAGAAATTTAACTTCGACATTTATTTATCTGTAGTACTTCCAGAACGACCTATGGGTCCACTCCACCTGGTTCTGGTTGAGTGATAACACAGTGATACAGACCGCAGGCCGTTTGCATGCATAAATTCCTGTGGCATTGTGCAGCATCTAATTTTTTCCTTTCTTCAATAAAAATGAAACATTTTAGCATCATCAGTAAACTTATTTATGAGCATAATAATAATAATAATAATAACAATAATAATAATAATAATAAAATTAATGATACTTGTAAGAAAATCAGGCTTCTGTCTTTAATTTTTTTCTTTTTTTCTCTCAAGGCATCTCAGAATGATATTCTGCTTGCTACACTGAACAGAGATGTAATCTTAATTTCAGTAAGTTCCATATAAAATCCATCCTTATCAGAAAATACCAGTACACACTACAAAGTATTTCATCCAATTATATCAGTAATCGGTCTCACTTATATTGAGTCAGCAAATAAATTTTACTTCGTGTTAAAACTGATAAGAAAAGGGGGGAAAATAGATAACATACCTAGAATAAATTAAGATAAAAGCAACAACCAGATATGTCGTGCTGATGAAGTTGGAGTCGTGGCCATGTTCTGCAGACTCTTAACTGAGAATTCTGAATACCCCTTGCACTGTTGTTGTTATTATATAGCAAATTTAAATTATCAAAATTCATCTCTCTTTCTAGTCTGATTTGTGTGTCAGTCTTTTGTTATTTTCCTATGCGGTAAATATTTACTGCTAGGCTAGTAATAACCTGTGATTGCTATATTAGGGTAATTTCACTTTAATGCATTTTGTAGTTGAACATGAATGGTCAACATTTTTAAAATTTAAAATTTGATTTGCTCTGATTAACTTGCCCATCCTTATCTTTTTCTCTTTGTTAGGAATGAAATATTTTAAATCTAAAATTATGAAAGTTAATTCTGAAATTAAAATTCTTGTTTGGAACTGATTATGTATAAATTTGTTTAATCACATTGAATTCTCCATTGCTGGAAGTCATGACTATGGCATCTATTACCTAGCAACCAAGAGATCAATGACAAGAGAACCTTTAAAAAAAGGTACAATACAAGGCAGCGTGTTGGAACTCTCCATATTAATTTTTTAAAAAGATATATATATATATATATCTCCTGTTTACGGCATCATCTTTAAGGGGAAAAATCCATGTAAACTTCTGCATTTCATTACATTTAGCTTAAATACACATCTTTATTTAACTTTTTTATGGCCGACTGAGAGAACCAAAATATTATCCCTGCATGGCAGACACATGCCATTAAATAGAAAGATAGTAAAGGATGTGTAAATAGCACTTAGGGTATTCTTTGTTTCTTTTTGCCTGTCATTAAAGCTGAAGTAAAGATGATGTCTTGGTTCTACGCCAGTCATTAAAGATGACGTTTAAAAAATGGTAAAATCTGAAATAAATGTTTAGGAAAAAAAAATTGACTTTTTATCAAGGGGCCCGTTTTATAATTTGCAGGCATGCAAAGTCCATTTTGGAGTATGGCTTTATGGAACTTAATTTCAAGAAATGGGTATTGTATTTTTTAACAAACTTGGTCCGCGTCTGTAATGTGTACTTCTGTAACTTATCAATGTTTTGGCAGCTCATGGATACAGACAGTCAAATTGATTTATAAAATTTATTGCTGGTATCTTTTTTAACTACAGGAAGGCTTTTAGCAGAAAACAGAAGACTATCAGTTTCCCACGACAACCCAATCACCCAGTCAATTTATCCGACTTCACTGGTGCAGTATGGGACACTTCTAATTCAGGTACGTCACAAACAATCTTCTTGAAAAAGCTAACAGAATTCTTCATTTTAAATTTTTTAAGATATCGAAGTGCAACCGGAAATGAGGATCGAGATTGAATTAAAGATATTAAAATAGTAAATGGAAAAGTTGTCTTTAGATGGTTATAAAAGAAAATAAATCTAAACAATGGAAAAATAACTGAAGTTGGTGCTTAACATCTTCACAGAAAAGATGCTGTGTGTGTGTTGGGAGGGCGAATCCACAGATGATAAGGTGTGAGAAACCAGTGACTGTGGCTCCATCATGGACTCCGACCCTGGCTGTTCTGGGAGCTGTACTTTGATCCACTGCAATTCTTACTCACCATAAATGCAGATTTGAAAATATAAATAAATAAATATAAACACATGTATTTTAACCAAAAACAAGAAACCTACATTAAACATAAATACAAATAAACAGAATATTTAAAACTAGAGCTTAGTTCACAGTCATTCAAAACGCATACATTATTTAAATTAAGAGAAATTTTAATTATATTGCTCCTATTTTAAATCATAAATTCATTTTGAATGATGTCAGGGTTGTGGCCACACTTTGTGCCACTGTTCAGATTTAAGACTCTTTATTTATCAATCATTTGAACTCTCTTTTAAATCAAATAAAACTTATTTTAGTAATCCTGTCTTTTCTCTTAGGTATCCTTATCATCGGTTTTTTGTATGCTTGTTAGAGAGAGAGAGACACACACACACACACACACACACACACACACATGAGATCTGTCCAAAAAGAAACTGAACTTTTTAAAAAACAAATTTATTGCTTTACTTACAATTCAATCAGACTTGTCTCCTTCAAAATGGTTCCCTCCACTGTTGTTACACCGCTCCCAACAATTTTTTCCAGTTTTGGAACGCATCCTGGAACGCGTTTTCAGGGATAGTGCGCAGTTCTCGCAGCATATTTTCTTCGATCTCTTCTATCGTCTGAAATCAGTGACCTTTCAGGGTGGATTTCAACTTTGGGAACAAAAAAAGTCCGCAGGGGTCAAATCCGGAGAGTACGGCAGCAGCTGGGGGACGAGAATCGGCTCGTGTTTTGCCAAAAAGTCACTGATAAGAAATGATGCGTGAGCAGGTGCGTTGTCATGGTGCAGCATCCAGGTTTTGTTTTTCCATGCCTCAGGCCTCCTCCTTCACACTGCCTCTCTCAACTGCCTCAGGACATCCGAGTAAAACTCTTTATTGATCGTCTGACCACGTGGAACAAATTCATGATGAACAACATCACCTTCACATTTGAGCGACTCTGATGTGCTTTTTTTGGTCGCTGCGATGATGATCCCATCCACTGTGATGACTGCCTTTTGTTTTGACATTGTATCTGTACACCCACGTTTCATCATCTGTTATGACACTTTTCAGAAAGCTTTCATCAGCATTCGAACGATCAAAGAGCTCCTGGCTGACTGTGACTCAGTTCTCTTTTTCATCTGTCAACAGACACAGCACAAATTTTGCGGCTACACGATGCATGTTCAATTTTTCTTTTAAAATCACGCGGCACAAACTTTTACAGTTGCCTACTTCATCAGAAACTTCACGGACAGTCGACAATTTCCACGGATCACGGCACACGCACTTTCTCAATGTGATTGTCGTCCATTGTTGTGGAAGGTCGTCCAGAATTGGGGTAGTCTTCAGTGGATGTTCTTCCCAATTTGAAATGCTGGTACCACTCGTGGCATTGCATACGGGTCAAACAATCCTCCCCATAGGCCTGTTGCAACATCAGAAAAGTCTCCGTAAAAGTTTTTCCCAGTTTGAAACAGAATTTCATACAAAACACATTGCTCTTCAAGATCCTTCATTGTTCGACTTGCGACAAATTGCCAAATGCACTAAACATACGTTCACTCTAGCGCGTGTAGATCGATGACTAACTGACATGGCGTAATGCATTTATTATTAGACTGAAGGTCAAGGTCACTGATATACACAGCACTGCAGTCGTGAGCATGCTGTGCCGGCTGGTTGGCGCACTGTTTTAAAAGTTCGGTTTCTTTTTGGGCAGTCCTCGTACACAAAGAAAACATGATTATTCTCCATCTCGGTGGTATCTGAATAGTTTTTTTTTCCTCCATTGAAGATGAACTAAGGTACAGTTTGAAATATTTTGTTTATTTACTTGATGCATTTAAAATTATGCTGGCTTTGGTATTTTTGAATTAATAAACATCATCTCGGAGAACCCTGTTCTGACATTTTGGGGTCAATGGACATCTTGCAGTTGTAAACTGAGTGGGTGAAATGTGAGCAAATTACCTTAGATACGATTGTGGGAAGAACCCCTGAGTGGTGGTCAGGGTTCTGGGTAGTCAAGAGTCATCCAGAGAAATTCTACCACAAGCACCTGGGCTCTTCATCTTTAGATGTGGGAGAAAAAAGAGTTCACAAACAGCTGGTGAAGAAGAGTGATAAAAAAAAACAGCTATGCCAGGTCTGCATAGGTAAGCCAAACGGAGCTGTTTCCAGTTGTGTAATAGTTTCTATGTTGCCTTTTTGGTATTTCTGTATCAATAAGAATATTGAAGAAACAGAATAACTTAATAAATGTCAAATATTTCAGCCTTCAGCTCATCATCATCATCATCAACCATCAAAACTAATATTTACATATAATATATGTTTTTGGGAAATGGACAAGTTGACTTATATGTTTTTATATACTTTCTTTTTCTTGGATACTTTTTAGAAATGTTTCTCTTATTAATCTGACAAAAGTTGTTTAAAAAAGTAAAACAACAGAATCCAGAGAAATACTACGTATAAAGATCAAAAATGTACCTTAGTGAGTCTTGCGTGTGATGCTAGAATTTGTTTGTTTTACTTTTCTCAAGTACAGCTGCCATCTTTGCTTACCGGTGTCGGTGCACTGAAAACTCTGTCTGTGGGTGGGTGGGTGGATTGCAGGTATGTGCTGTAGTATGGTAAGCTGACTACCAAGAGTGGAAGGCCATCACGGTTTATGCTAGGTAGGTCCGTCTGTGTAATGTGTCAGCGTGTCATAAACAATAAAGGGGAATCTCCACGAGGATGACTGAAATAGCTACAATCTCTGAGAATTATAGTTAAATACAACGCTGAGCGAACCACATTTAAAAAAGAAGTTAAACAGAATGTTGGTTATGTCATAGATATGTTTTTTTTAATCATGGTCATTTTATTGGAAACAGGCAGAATGGTTAAATATCGTTATGTTGATTTTGGAGGTAACTGTATTTGTGGCTTCTCTCACTTAAGACAGATTGATAGCTATTTGTTTCCATTTGCCATGACCGATCTCCATTGCACTGTCACCTATGGAACCATATCTTGAAGTTACACAAGAAGACAGTTAAGATTCAATGAGTTAACAAACTCTCACATTTCAAAAAGCTGTAATATCTTAAAATGCATTCTTTGTGCATTTGCATATCTCGGTGGAGCAAGAGGCCGTCACAGTCAAAAAAAGGGGTTAAATGTTTCTCAAAAGGGGTTTTGCCTCTCAGTGATAGAGTGGACTCTGTCTTGTCACACTGCGTTGCTTGTTATTTTATGAAATACCAGACAGGAGCTCTTTGTTGTGGCCGAAATTATGAAAAATAATCGACATTCTTGCTATGCTCTTGCCATTGCCACCCCATCAAAGAACAGATTGTCAGAGCCTGTGATCAAAGGGTTCTTGTTAGCATTGGCATCAAGTTCTAGTTTTTCATAAAACTTGCCAAGAGATTAATTGCATCAATTTGGATGTTGTGGAGTATTCTAGAATTGCTGGTGTAGCAGCCAAAGAAACATTTTGATAAAAGACTGGGGGAAGACTATTGATTTTTGTGGGAGAGTCTTAGTAATGCTGAGGACTAAATCAAAATACATTTCCTTCCTCTGGGATCATATGCTCTGTATTACGTTTTGTAGAAAGTCAAGTGGATACCAAACCAGTAACATAACAGCTTGGTTTCATTGGTAATAATGTTAATACTTTGCTAGATTGCTGTAGCTGTCAAAGATCAAATTCTGTTTTTTCAAGAAAAAAAATGAAGATAATCATCTGCTATTTTCAATGAATAATCTCACTTTTATACAGTGAAATCTCTATGACAAACTTTGAGGGTACTTAAAATTTGAGTTAAGACAAGTTTCAAGATAGTGCACATAGCTTATATAAAATTACATACGGATGTTAAACACCATAGTGAACATTTATGTGGCAACAGCCGTCTGCACAAATGGCAGAGTATGCATATTTGAGTAAAAAATTCTGTGTACTTTGAAAGGAGCTTGGCGCCCTTGATCTTTTTTAATTTTATTTTTTACTTTATTTTTAATAAAAAAGCAAAACATTTAGCATGAAAAACACTCATTAATACCAGAAATCTGAATGAAATTACTTAAGCTGTGAATTATTAGTTAGGATAAAAATCTAGAGGATAACTCTCTCAGCGATTCCATCTTTGCATGTATATCCTCTCGCTTTTTGTTAATCGAGTTTTCGTTGTCCATGTACTGCTGCTTGCTCAGCCAGTTGTTGATCACCTCATCAAAGTTGATGGCTAAACTGATTTGGTCCTTGTATTGACTGTCCAACTTCTGCAGCTTAGCTACCCTTTCTGCAGCATCTACACCCTCTGATTTCAACTGAGTCTGAAGTTCAGCAGCCTAACCACTAGATTATTGCACTGCACTTGATGGGATGGGAATGATGAGGCATAGCTAAATCAGTTCCACATTTAACCATTGTTGTTGCTTCTGAGTTTTGACTGACCACCTGTAGCCCATCCTTGCTTATCATCACCAGGTGCTTCTGTCATAGATAGTTTCTTCTCTCCCTATGGTCCCTATGACTACACAGAAATAGATACAGTGAGATGCAGAGACTTTCTTTACCTTATGTCCCTTGTCCTTTACAGAGAGTACTATGCTGTCCTACTCTATAGATCGACAGTTGAAGAAAAATGAATATTAATGGACTTGTTGAAGGGTGCTGATGTTTCAGTTTTTTACTTCATCAAATTTTCTACTCTGAATCATCTTGGTGACTAAAAGCTAACTTCAGTTTTGACTCTTCTGCAGGAGTTCAAATGCTTGTTCTGTTTGTTTTCCTGCTTTGAAATGATGATATCTGAGACATTTTTTCCATCTTCAGTCTGAAATTCTAGTGTTTTATAAGAATACTTGCTAAGCATTGGCCCTTTTGAAAAATAAAGGGGTATTAATTCAAGTAAGTTGTGCATAAAGTAATAAATCAAACTGTAAAGGTATGTGCCATACTAGAAACTTTAGCTATTTTATGAAGTAAAAAGCCAGTGTATCTTTGATACACAATAATGTTTGTCGTTTGCACGTTTGCGTTTATTGAGCTTTGTTCTCTTCTGTTGAATTGATGGTCCAGATGTCACGGAGTAGAGTTTTTGAGCTTACAGCTTCGCATTAGTTTAGATAAAGGAACACTCAAGTCCACAAGATTTATGATTTGGTTTTAATACTAAAAGTACTTAATTACAAATCATCAAAGGCATATAAGAAACAACTGAAATTCTTGCATGGATAATTCATCTTTGGTATTCAGATTTAGGTCTCTAGTTCAGTGGCATCGACAGAACTGTGGAAAGGACTTGGATTTAGCTTCATCTATACCTGGTATCCTGGCCTCTGTCTCCTAACTCTGGGAAGGTGTGGATTATTTTCTCATAACTGATCTATGTCAGCGTGTATCTAACATGCCAGGTGGTTTTGCAGATAAGCTATTTAGAGGTTGTTATTACTTTGAGCACTTTTGAAGTTTTGCCTGGAGGCCACAAGGCACTAGTTACTAGGGTGATCACAAAGAGACAAAAAGATGCCAAGGTGTATTGCAGAGATTCTGTACTAACCTATCAATACTCCAAAGAATGCCATCTTTGTGGGTTGGAGTTCTCTTCACACATGAGTGGCTAAGGAAATGGCGTCAGGAACTAAATGGGTGCTATATAGTGCTGAAAGTTGTTTGGCATCTTTTTGAGAGCAGAGTTGTGGTATCAACTCTCACATGTTTGTTAAGCATCAAGAATTTAAATCTCATTGAAAATTAATGTTGTAGATAAGCTAGCGCAAAAATGCTTGTAGTTAAGGGGGGAAACTGAGCTTGTAGTATTTCTAGCAGAGTTTTTGACCATGTATATATTTTAAGTGTAAAGTTTTCAAAATAGAACGTATACAATAGTAATAAAGGGCTGAAATTTTTCATTTCTTTGTCTCATCTTGGTGATCTGGATTCTTAGTGCCATTAACAGCTGTATTACTAAATTATTTAGAATCAAATTTCATCTGGTTTAAGATTCATTTTCAACCACTTCTGTATTAGCAGTAGGGTAGTGGATCCAGACCATCTTCCTAGTGGATCCAGACCATCTTCCTAGTGGATCCAGACCATCTTCCTAACTCTCACTAGCTGCTAGGTTGAACACAGGAACCTAGATAACTCTCCATTACTGGTAAATCAAGTTCCGAGGGAAAGAAATGGCAAGAGACATCAAACTAATGCATGTGAGGCAACAATTTTAAAAGTCATTTTACCAGTCCAATTGATGAAGACAGAAATAATGTTGATACAAGCTGTTGGTGAGTCTACTTGACTCGCGTTTATTTAGATGCAACAAATTTGGTGTTTATTTATCTCTCTACCAGCTGAGGAGAAGACAACTAAATATGCATTTACTTAAATTTTGTTTCTTCTCTCTTTAGATATTGCGATTTTTATCCCTAATAAGATGACGACGTGTTTTTTTTTATGGGATTTGTGGAGTTGTTTGCACAAATCTAATTTTCTTGTTTTTGTTGGAAATATTTTCCATAAAAATCCAAACTTGAGAAATCGGGTGCCGCCGCTGCCTCCTCTATTATGCTCATTCACTTTGTGGAAGGAAACCAGGGTCTATTTTTGGAAAGAAAAGAAAATAAGAAATGCCCCTTGGTTTATTGAACTTTCCCCGTTGGACTTTTTGCCGGAGATTTTGCTGTCTCAGCAGCACTTATGAGACAGGGAGAAGAAGGTCGTTACCGACCGACTCCACTAAATCTTCCAACATGGACAGACGTTGGGTTATTCAGCTTAAATGACAAACCTCCCCTCAGCGGCAAAGTCCACAAACTCTGCGAACGTTTGCTGTCTTATCGTCTGTGCATGCACGCCTACTACTTCTGTTGGTGAATGTGCTACAGTCTGGGAGTCTTAGGTGATGGCTGACCGCAAGGGGCGACTTTCTTTGGTTCTAGCCAAGCCTGCCTCAGGTAATCTGTAAAAGATTTTTTTTAAATTTTCCTATGAAACTATTACTTCTGTCTGCACTGTGTAAATTGATGCTTTGGGAATTAGCAGAAACGCATTTAGTATTTTGTGTAAAATTCTGCTTGAGTGTCAGAACGAGGCCAAAATTGTTATTTTAGTAGAATTTCAACACATGGAGCATGGAATAGGTGAAATACATTGTTGGTGCTGCTGGAAACAAGAGTTCGGATGAGCCCAACAAAAACGGTGCTCAAGGGGCTCATGGCTGTCAGCCTGGCAGGAAATCTGTAAAATCAGTCTTTGGTTTGATTGATTGATTAATGATTAATAGTTTTTGTTAATAGCCTTTGCCAGAAATTTAGTGCACTCACCCACATTTCCATTCCCGAGGATTTTGATGATTTTCAGAAAATGATGCTTAAAATTGCGCTCTCTGGTATATCTATTGTTTGTTTTTTTTTTCATTAACTGAAAAGTAGGGGAAAAAGAATGGAATTATAAATGTTCACTTTCCTGGAAGCCTTAATAATTTTAAACCATTCTCCTGCTGTGGATATTTTTACCCTATTTATATCTCGGCTTAAACATGATCACTTTTCAGATCTGAAGGCCATGTAAATATCTTGATCAAAGAACATTATTCTCCGGATTGGCTACATATAACAATATAGTGCGTCTTCGGGAATAGTTATTTCACTGTAAGCTCAAAACCATGTTAATAAATAATAAAAAATTATATCAGTTGTGTTCAAATGAGGCTCGGCTCAAGTATAATCACTGTAATAGTTTACAGCCAGGTTTCATCTGAACACGACTAGTAGATAAATTCAGCTGCCAGTCTATTTCCTTCTGAGTAGAGTTTTTTCCAGCTAAACCAGGTAATATTTTTTATCATTCTGATTAATCACAAGCTTTTAAAATTTGTCAAGAATCTTGCTGAATGCTTTTCGTTGACCTAAGAGGTTTTTTTTTTTTTCTATTTTTAAGAATTTAATTTTGTATGAAATATTAAATGGGAACAAATACCTGTGGACTTTTATTTAACATCTCAGCATCCTTTTGGCTTTATTAGCAGCTAAAAATATTTTTTGTTTTTAATTAGGAATTTCATTCATAGTTACTTACACTCATTCCTTTTCAGAATCAACAGAAACAACATTTTCTCTAGCATTATATTTTGAGAGAAGCTGCTGTAAGCTAGACTCATTGGATAAATCTGGTACTGATTTCCATCTTTCCGTATCTTCTGTACACTGTTTTGGTGCATCCAACAACATTCAGCTATTGCCGGTAACCATTTTAGGTGTATCTGATAGTTTCCAACTAATCCGTTAGTATCTCTAGGGCAGTGGTTCCCAGCCTTTTCAGTAACACTTCAGTGAGACAAACAATTCCACGGCAAGCCCACTCTCTTCAGCTGAATCGATTGCACATCAGCGTCACATTTACTTACATTTACTATGGTGACGGTCTTACTAGAGAGGTTTTCCACACAGCGCATACAAGCAGCTAAAAAGGATCCATTGATATTTCAAATCCACCACAGAATACAGCAGCGAGCCCAGACAACAACTAAACTACTTCCAAATATTCAGAGCCCTAAATCTGTTCCACACACAGCTCTTGGTTCAGGCATCTGAATTTCACCTTATTGTGTTATCAATTTCATATTTGTAACAATATTTCTGCAGATGTGATTGTTATTAAATAATTGAACTAATGAATAATTGAAATTCAATGGATCAGAGCAAAAGAGAAAGTAGAGTAAATAGCAACTTAATGGGTTAGTTGGACACCTGACCCCGCTGGTGTTCTCCTCCTCCTCTTTTAATGTCAGCTTTTGTGAAGAATCAGAAGAAAGTGAACCAAACGGATTGCGGATCCAGCCATAGTCTTTTATATTTGTAGAGGGGACGTAGCATTCGAACTTCTCTTGCAGCATTTTGAGATGTTTGAATATGAGGCTGTGTGCTGAACATCTCAGGTGAACTGCTGCCACCTTCTCTCGCCAAGGGCCCATTTTGACCTGAAACCTTGGAGTTTATCTGTGATGATCAGTAATTATCAGATAGTAACTCTTTATAAGGATTGAAAACTTTGTCAGTTCTCCCTGGAGCTCACGAACATTGGAGAGAAGCTTCCCATCCAATAACTTTCGCACCTCACTGTGTGAAAGTAAACTCTGATGCTCGGCCCCAATCTCTGCACACAAAATAGTGAACAAACGTGATTTCAATGGCCGCAATTTTATGTAACTCACAATTTTCATGGTTTGCTCTAATACTGCAGCTAACTCTGGTGTCAGTGTTCTGACTACAAGAGCTTCATGGTTCAGGATACAATCATTGATATAAATGTCAGGATTCTGCACTTTCACCTTACTGACAAATCCTTTGACTTTCTCCGTCTTGGAGGCTGCTTCGTCAGAGCAAATGCTACAACACATGGCCCAGGTTAGTTTGTTTTCCTTCAAATGTCTGTTACGTGAAATATTCCCTCACCAGTTGCATGACTCGGTGGCTCCTTACAAAAGAAAAAATTCTCCTGAATGGAGTCCCCATCAACAAATGAAGCGTTGGCTAGCAGCTGGAAGTGCCCGCTTATATCGGTGAACTCGCCAAACTTCCAACCATTTGCTAACTTCTCTGGCAGATCAGCTGACATGTTGTCAATTCACTGTTTAACTGAATTATTAGAGAATGGAATTTTGTTGATTTCTTTTGCAGCATCAGATCCTAACATCATACCTGTTATTTCTTTTTACATGCAGGCATGATTAAGATTTTGGAAATGGTATGGGGCTTCTTTGATTTTGCTACAAGCTCAGCCACCAGGTAACTAGCTTCTTGAGCTTTATCTGATACCTGCGTTCACTCCATCAGATGCTGGGTCTGTTTCATGTTTTGTTCTTTAAAGCGCTTGAAGTACCAGATGTCTTTGTTCGCAAGAGATGGATGCTTTGTCTGAAAATGGCATTTTTAACATAGTATCATCACAACATTTGCCAACTTCTCTCTGCATATGAGGCAGTCAGCTAAGGGGCTAGCAGGCATCTCCTGTCCATGAAAATCCAAAGGTCAGCTGGCTCTCATTGTACTGTATCTGACGGGTTCTTGCTTTTTTTCTTCTTGGGGTTCAGATGTTTCAACAATCGAATAAACGGAGCAATCGCCTCTTTTGACAACAAACTTATCCATTTCTTCTTAGATCAGAGGATATAAGAAAAAGATCCGACAAAGAAATGTGGATACAGTCAATTTCGCTGCCTCTGCTATCACATCATCTCAATTTTACCCTTTGGCCACCTGTGTTTAGAATGTTCACTTTTGGAATTGAAAGACCAATACCCCACTTTTAACCTTTTGAACCCTGAGTTCCTGAACAGTCCAAGCAGCAAATATTTCCAGGAAACTGGCTATTCAAATTGATCCACCATTTGCAAGCAACTAGCCTAATGCAGTTTGTAGTAAGTGCGCTGATTGGCCAATAGAGTTGTTTACATTTACCATGTGCTAACTCCCCCAAAATATCAGGGTAATGAGGTATTCTAAATATCTCTAGTACCCCAAAATATAGGGGTTATGAGTTCTAAAAGTGAACTATTTGATGAATAATTTTCACAAGTTTTATGAAATTTTGGTTGGATTGAATATTGTTTAAGATGAAACAATGTGTTTATTTTACATTGATTTTCATTACCTTTGTACAAAATTGGAACCACTGCTCTAGGGCATGCAGATTGCAAGAAGAAAAGATAAATATAATAAAATTAAAAACAATAGATAGCATTTTTTCTCCCTTATATATGGCAGATTCTCGTGGCACGATGAGTTTCTCCCTTTCTATATATGTAAATTTATAGTTTTCCGTCCTATTTATTTTTACACTACATAAAATCTATTTAAAATGCTTCACTCACTTTGATAAGTAAAAGCCAGTTCTCATTCCTGTTTTGTTTAATGTTGTTATTCCACATTGGTAGGAAGCCATTTTTAATATTGGCCATGTCACCAAGGCTACCTTTTCAAGAACAGATGCATTTCTGTTTGTTTGGAAACTATTTAGAAAGCTTCATTAGTCTTATCATTGTGTCATCATCATCATCATCATCATTTATTTTAATTTTAAAAAAAAAACTATCCAGAGATTAGTAATATCCCGATGTAGGTGATGAGATCTCAAGTGAAATTTTGTATTATAGCAAGAATGCACAGTTTCTGTCTGACAAGTTGGGCCAGGACCACCTCAAAATAAAGATAGAAATAAACAACAACTTTAGTCTCCCTTCCCACACTTGTCAATTGTTGGAGACAGTCCTTCTGCTGGTATATGACATTGTCAAGAGGTATGTCTTGTACGTGAATTCAATGACAACCATTTCAGTGAGCTTCAGTTGGATGGATTAAGCCATTTAGGATAGCAGAGAATCAGCAATACACAAACTAAACAACATCAGTACCTGCTGATCCAGAAAGGAGGGGCACTCATCGGAACCCAGTGTATCTGACTTTTACACACGAGTAATACACAGGGCCGCAGTGGCTTGAAATGGCTTTTACTGCTGCTGGTATTGCGATGATCAGAAGTGACTCAAATATGTAATTGGTCTTGTCAGATCAGCCTGAGTGGTTACAGAGTTATTAGCAGCAATCATTTCAGTGAACTCTACCACTTTGACCATGACCATTGCCAACTCATAATCTGTTTTTGCTCAAAGGGAACATTCAATGTCTGCTTTGATGGGGTTTTCCTTTAAGAATTTGCATGTTTTGGCAATGTCACATCTGAAACATTAAATATAGCATTCGTTGAGGAAGAGCAGTTTTCTCTCTGTGTTAACTCTCCTGGTGCATGAAAGGGGAGATAATTTATCAGAAATAATTTTAAAAACAAAAACAGCTATTCAAATGTATATGATCGGATATGGAATCTCGACTTTAACAGAAGAGAAAAGGTTAATTTTATCTGAAATTAAAAAAATGAAGTTAAAAACAAACAACAGATACTATTAATTAGTATTTATTTTGGAGGGTTAGTAATTGTTTTTAGTGGTAAATTGGCTGATCTAATCCAATATTTTCTGTGTTGCTGTTTTTTTCTTGAATAAAAATGTTATTACTAAAGCTTTCTTTATGTTTTTTTGTTTTTTTTTACCCTGTCGAGTATTTTAAGTTGGAGAAGGGTAAAGGTAGGTGACCAACCAACAGCAGGATTTAAAACCTTGCATGTGGTATCCACTCAAGCTTTGGGGATCTCTCCTACCTTGTTCAAAAGAAAGGGGAGGAAAAAAAAGGGTAGTTTAATTTTAATTTTTTCAAAATGGCATATCAACCAGTCTCCCCCTTTAAAAATATTTTTACTTTTGAATTTTATGTTGTTGCATCACTTGATGGCATAACTCTATACCTAAAATTCTTTCTTGACCCCCACCAGTCATCTACATCTTTTGTGTAGTTTCAAGTCGTCTTCTCACCCATTTTCATTCACCCCCTCCTTCCTGCCTTCCGGTTTGCTTAACTTCAGTCTTCAGACTGTTTTCCTTTATAATCCATGGGCCTTCACATCACTTTGCAGCTTTACACGTGAAACCCTTTTTCTGTTTTCTGGCCAAACACCTACTTCATCCACCTGTGCTGGCTTACCTCTTAAAGATGATCTGTATTATAAAAGCAGGTCACATTAAAACATGACAGGCCAACTGTTGAGCTCGCTTCCACATGAAATTGAAGGCACTAGCTATTTCAGACCACAGCAGAAAATTAAGAATTGTTGGTCAATAAAAGTTGGATAGATAACAAAAAGCATTTTTCTTGGAGAGAGGCTTATGTGCATTTGAGGAAAGTAAACATTTCTGGCAGCAGAAGAATTGCTATGTAAACTCTTGTCAGTTTTGTATTGTCAGAGCAATTGTTCAGTTTTCCATGGTTGGAATTATTTGCTTTGTTTCCATGCAGAAAACAGCTTTAGATATTAATCACTGTTTGTTTCCTTGGGTTTAGCCATGCTCCATTCACATGATAGTAGAAATCCCTGCCACTCACAAAGAGAAATGTGTTATTTTCTTCTCTAAACATTTGGATACTAAGTGAGTAGTGCCCTGCAGTGGGATGATACTTGTATCGGATCTGTTACCTGACAGCGATGCACACAGTTTCTTGCTCTGATATGTTTGCTGAAATGCGACCACTGTTCCTTAGATGTTTGTGGACGATGCAGGGATTTGCTCAGTTCCAGTTATGTTTGTTCAGTGTTTTCACCTTGCATAGTCACTGATCATCTAGATTTGTTCCAATGGATGGGTTGGCTTTAATGCTAGAGTCTTCCACGCACAGTAGACACTTACTCTGGAAGAGCTATAAAACTCCTTTTCCCCTTAAAAAAATAATTTAAGTAATTAAATAAAACTGGTTTTGCTTTTTAGTTGTTTAGTTTAATTACATTATCGTACAGTGGAGAGCCATTAAGGCCCTACCCCTTGGCCCTTAGGCAAAACAGATGCTGAATGATTTTTTAGCACAGGCATTCACATATCTTTTCATGATGGTTGTCGCCTTCCTACAGGTGACAGACATAGCGCATCTCATCATAGAAACGAGTCAGCATCAGCAAGTCTTGAGAATAATACTTCGCATCCTCAGCCAGGCTAGAAGGATGGTGGTCAGGTTATTAGTGCATCACTTTTTTTTCTTCTTTAATGTCTCCTTTCCCCTCATGTCCATCTGCGTCCATTTTCCATCATGCAGCTGACGGTTTGCTGCTGATGTGGCAGGCTGCTCTACAGTTTACGGTGAGGAATTTTCTGTGGGTTGCCATTTCTGCACTGAAAAAGCCTACGCCTACAAGAACCCTCTCTTGCCTGCAAAGAGACAGGTGTGCCTGGTGGCCAGGGTGAGAAAGAACCATGCATACCTGACTAAGCTGTCCCAGTCCAGGATTTGAACTCTAGCAGTCCAGTGGTCTACCACCAAACCATCAGAGTACTTCGTATATTTTCTGTTATCATTTTCCTCAGGACATGTGCACATAATTTAGTTCATTTCCTTAGTAATGCTTTAATTTAGTGAGAAGATATTTCCTGATGCCTAAAATAGGACTGTACTTGATAACAGAATTGGTGGCCCTACCCTGTTTGCTTGACCCCTCTTCCCTAGGGGCTAGGATTAAAAAATATCAACTGAGGCAATCTTCATTTGATTGTCATAGTGACAGATATGCTCACTTCCTTCCTTTAGATTATAATTTTTCATTTACTGCAAAAATCTGTGTATTCTGCTTTTAAAAGCAGTCAATTTTGGTTAAACATGAAATAGAAATAAGCATTTAGTCTGGACCTCCATAGTTAAATTCATATCTTCTACCACCGACTCTGGTCTACTGTGGTTTAGGAAATAATTTAATGTCTATATTCCCAGTTTGGTATAAATAAGATGTGTATGTGGGCATAGTTTCTTTACAGCGCTTTACTATATATGCACACACGCCCTGTATAAGGATCAGTACTCCAAACCTCAGTCTGTTAGGGAGCATGTACAATATCAAAAGGAAAAAAAGAAGTGTCCTGGATATTGGTGCTTGGCCTGCTATGAGAGGCGAGCGGGATCTGAAGAAAACTGAGGGGCTGCCCACTGTGATTATTGATGGTGGACAGCCAACCTGTCTAAATTAACTGCCAAGAAAAGCATCAACAGTTATTACTGACCTTTTTCCTCTCCATTTATCTGGCTAAAGAGAATGGGGACTGTGGTTCCTCTCCCCCCCTTTTTTTTTGGTATCAGGTGGACATTTTAAGAGCAGTTTTATTTCACTGAGAACTGTTTGTGGCAGATCTGTCATAGGAAATCCCTTGATTTTGGAGAAAGAGTCCAGTGAGCTTATCTTTTGAGTGTGTGGTGGGTGGGGACGGAATCTTAAAGGATCCGGCCAGGGGACTTGTGTCAGTCAGTACCAGCGTTTTGCCACTCTATAGTAGATTAAAATCCCATCGATGGAACATCACAGGAGGAGCAGGCATCTCTCCTGATGTTGTTAATGAAACTAGTGGTGCGAACGACTGCCAAATGCCAGCACCAACCTTTAATTTAGTCCCATGGTTGCGATTGTAGCTTAATACTTGCTATCCTTTCTTTTCAGTTATTGTTTGCTGTCCCATTCATTGCACTGGCAAACATCGAGCAGTTGGAGTTATTGTTGTGAGTATAGACTTTTGCTGTAATCTTTCTGACCGACACCCAACCCCCTTCCCGTGCATATGGTGCACTAAATTTACATTAAATAATTTAGCAAGCAAAGAATTAAAGATGGAAAACAAAAAAAAAAAGAAAGTGAAAGTTAAGCTTACCGTAGCAATCTGCTAATCCGCTACCACTCGCTTTCAACTGTTAACAGATTACCTAAATCTGAAAAAAGTAAACTGTGTGTTCCTGGAAATTCTCATCAGAAAGTTAGGGTTGCAGGATAGGGATTTTATATGCATAAACTTCTGGCACATCATTCTTCTTACGCTAAAACATGGGAATAATTGTACAGACAAAAATTTCTAAAGGAAACTTGAGCATACTCAATGTATGGTTTCCTCTATTTTTATATTTTAAATACCTTTTTCTTTTTTTACAAAATTATTGACCACTAGATAAAATGATAGTCTTCATCTTTACTGGCTGGAATAATGGACCAAAAAGATATCTTCATCCTTAGTAGCTCATATAAGGAATCTAAAGTCTGCCCTCACTTCATCTTTATTGACTGACACAAAGAATCGAAGGAAAGTGTTTATGTGATAAGTCTAAATGTGAAAGCTACTGAATATCATGGAAGTGGCATAGAAAACCAGATTTTCAGGTGTTCGTGTTAGTCATTAGGCTTGGAGTACAGATGGAACTTTATTTACTGCTTTAGAATGCTCAAATTGTGATTTTTCCAAGAATGAATGAATAAAAATTATATGGTTGATACTGAAAAGTTGGTTGGTCAGGTTCTTGAACCTTGGAATTTATTTTGCTAAGTCTTATTCTTACCAGCCAAATCTTTTCACAGTGACGAGAAACCTTAAACGAAGATTTGGCGAAGTCTGAATTAAAGGTATAGTCTTAAATCATTTATTGAAGGCAAGTTGTCTTATAGAAATGTTCACTTTTTGACTAAAAACAAACTTGTCCTTCACGCACTTCCCCCACTTTCATATAATGTCCGAAGTTCAATACACTATGTAAAAAAAAGTAGGAATTCGTTCAGACATCTTGGATACAAAAGCTGATGCTTTTCAGACAGACGTTTTCTCTAGGATGGGTGGAATGGTTTACACAGCATAGTGAAAGACCAATCACAAAATTGTTTCAAGCATCTTTCTCATGTTTAGCTGGCTTCTTTTGAAAAGAACCTTTCAAAGGGTTTCCATAGGGCATTAAATGGACAAGAAGACAGAATCAAAGATTAATGGATCACGATGGATTTCTTTCTTTGCTACACTCTACAGCATGCTACATATGTGCTGCATAGAACTGATGTTACCCTATCAAACCACCTAATTCTCACACACATTATCAGAAGTTTATGTTGAGTATTCGACTTAGTAATGCTAAAAAAGAAATGCTGTATGATTAAAATAAATACCATTCTGAGTTGTTTCAGCAATGGGGGAGGTCTAGAAAGTGTGTTCTTTTTTTTTGTACATGTGAAAAAACATCCATCCATCTATGGTTAGCAGAGCCTTCATGTTCATCTCAGTCCCACACGGAAGCTTCTACATTTATTGGTATTCACACAATTCACGCTGCCACGGGATACCCCTGTTTTCTTCAGAAGCGCAAATTAGTTATATGATTTTACTGTGACAATGAAGCTTGAATACTCTTTGATCTCCATAGAAAAGCCCAGCAGACATTGTAGTTGAACACACTAATTCCATGCTAGTCTGAATTGCAAGTGACAGCTCCATAAATCCATAAGGATTGATGCAAAGTGTGATGCTGCTTCCATTCTAAAAAAAAAAAAAAACAGAAAACTGATGCACATTTTTCTTCTTCCTGTTCCTTGAACTGATTATGAAATCTCTGAATATTTAAAATTGTTTATGCATTTGTCAAACAGCAGTAAAATCAAATTGTGATTGTTTCATTTCACTTGTTGTAGCAGAATTGTATTTGAGGATGTCACAGAGATTAGTTGCTGGAATTTTCAAAGGCATAACAAATCAATGAATTTAATTTGAACCTTGAGGTTCTACAATCACAGCAATAAAAACATTGCATGACTTGTCACCTAATGAGAAATTACGTACAGGATTATTGTTTGTGGGGAGAGAGGATTTCTACTTGATCCGAATCTCCATTGTGTTATGTTACAGTATTAAATGTTCTCTGCTATAAAATTACATTTCAATTATGAGTGAGACTCTATACAGCTACTCTGAAATCTGTTTTTCATGAAAAGCATATCACTGATTTTACTGTCAAATAAAGTTTATGGAAATTACAAGTCATCAACAATGCATAATTGTAAGACTTAACTTATTCAATGAGTATATGAATTATTTTTGTAATATTATCTCTAATTTCAAAAGAAGTACAGTAAACTTTCATTACAATTAAAATATGAAAGTAACTGTGTGTTGTCATGGTTGTGTTTAAAGCTGTATGATGTCTATTACTGTCATAGCTGTGGATGTATGATGTCTATTAGTGTCACAGCTGTGTTTAAAGCTGTATGATGTCTATTAGTTTCATAGCTGTGGCTGTATGATGTCTATTAGTTTCATAGCCACGTTTAAAGCTGTATGATGTCTATTAGTGTCATAGCTGTTTAAATCTATATGATGTCTATTCGTGTCATAGCTGTTTAAATCTGTATGATGTCTATTAGTTTCATAGCCATGTTTAAAGCTGTATGATGTCTGTTAGTGTCATAGCCATGTTTAAATCTATATGATGTCTATTAGTGTCATAGCTGTGTTTAAAGCTGTATGATGTCTATTAGTGTCACAGCTGTGTTTAGAGCTGTATGATGTCTATTAGTGTCACAGCTGTGTTTAGAGCTGTATGATGTCTATTACAGTCATAGCTGTGGCTGTATGATGTCTATTAGTGTCATAGCTGTGTTTAAAGCTGTATGTCTATTACAGTCATAGCTGTGGCTGTATGATGTCTATTAGTGTCACAGCTGTGTTTAGAGCTGTATGATGTCTATTACAGTCATAGCTGTGGCTGTATGATGTCTATTAGTGTCACAGCTGTGTTTAAAGCTGTATGATGTCTGTTAGTGTCATAGCCATGTTTAAATCTATATGATGTCTATTAGTGTCATAGCTGTGTTTAAAGTTGTATGATGTCTATTACAGTCATAGCCTGTGGCTGTATGATGTCTATTAGTGTCACAGCTGTGTTTAGAGCTGTATGATGTCTATTACAGTCATAGCTGTGGCTGTATGATGTCTATTAGTGTCATAGCTGTGTTTAAAGCTGTATGATGTCTATTACAGTCATAGCTGTGGCTGTATGATGTCTATTAGTGTCATAGCTATTGCTGCATGATGTCTATTAGTGTCATAGCTGTGTTTAAAACTGTATGATGTCTATTAGTATCATAGTTGTATTTAAAGCTGAATGATGTCTATTAATATCATAGTTGTGATTAAAGATGTATGTCCATTAGTGTCATAATTGTCTGAAAAGCTGTATGATGCCCATTAGTATCATAGTTGTGCTTAAATCTGTATTATTTAATTTGGTGTCATAGTTGTGTATAGAGCTATACTACATCAATTTGTGCCTTAGTGGTGTGTAGAGCTGTTGTACATTGTGCAAGATGATGTACTCTCTTGGATTTGCCTTATCTACTCTCACTTTATGATAGCTAAAAGTATGATTTATATTTTGATGTTTAATCAGTTATTTATATGTATTTGACAGTTTGTGATTAATAATTGTAGCATTAAAACTAAAGCATACATAATTTGATATACATCAAAACACTGTGGACTTATATGCTGCTCGAAGGTTTTCCTGCTGAAATTATAAATTATTGCAGTTGATTCTGAACATTGTTTGCCTGCAGTCAATTTGTAGATTTTAACCCTCCCCAATTTCCAAAGTGATGTAAGGATTTTTTTTGAATAATGAACAGAGAGATTTCCTAAGGCAGCTTCTGCTTACGTTACATACCATATGCAGTAACTCAAATCTTTGTATGCTGGGCGTAACTTAATATTTACAAGTACACTTTTGTATGACTTTTATGGTGATAAAGATGGGCTTTACATGGTATTTACAGATACATTAAAACCATTTATTTTGCCTGCTTAAAAGCCGAGCTGGCATTTAGCTGGGGTTAGTATTAATTTGAAAAAAATTAAAGAGAATCTCACTGATTCTAGTTAATTAGCTATTTAAATTCTTTTGATTTTTAAAAACTGCAACTTGTTTGATTTTTTTTTAAATTACTGAAAATATCTTTTATTTCTCATAAATCTCCACCAATAATTTTTCCACGTGGTTAATTAAAAATCTGTTTTACATATGTGCATGCTATGTATTATCATAGGTATGCTGCCCTACTGATTTTATGCTAGATATGTATGGCTAGCTAAAAGATTAGAAACTCTTAACATGATAGTTTCCACTCATGAAAACTAATTATATCAATTTCTTTTGGCCAGCAGTGTATTAACTGTTAATATTTTTTTTAATTGATTTTTTTACTAAATCATAATTTTATCGGGTAATTATGTTACCACTGGAAAAACCTGGAAAAAGAAGCAAAACAACAAAATTTCTTTTGTCAGGTAACCCATGAAAATCAGTAAAGACTGACTACTTATATAGGGCTTCTTGTGAACAGAAAAATGGTTAATTTAGAGGACAGTTAGTGTAGTGAGAGATAGGTTCATACAGTATTGGAAATAATTATGGGAAAACACAGGATATGCACAAATAATGAATAATTGGAACTGAGAGGTGAATATAATACGTACAAAACTTATTTTGATACACATCCGCTGAGACCACTTACTGATCTTGAAGAAATATTAACACCTGTACTTGCAGCAAGGTAATTTGCAAGATCTCTACTGGCTGCTCATCTGTCATATAGACAACTTATCCTGAGGTACTTTGGGAGAGTTTGGGCTTGTTTTTCCTTTCCCTTGACTGCATCTATTGTCAACAGTACCAGTTTTGCTTCTCCTCAGTCTTGCATACAGCTGCTTCTGAAACATGCAGTAGCCTTCACTAGCTAAGACTTTGGTTTCTATACATTTGTCGTGTGATATTTCCTTCTCAGGAGCCATGGAATTAACCACACTAAAATGATATTACTCACTGCCTATATGTTTAAGTTCTTCTGTAGGTGTTGCACTTTCTGACTGCATGCATGACAACTGATCACAGCATACTGTATCAGCACATGTCTGCACTGTGAATGAAGCATTTCATTTTTGCACATGAGATGTAATTCTATCACATGCTCTTTGCATTTATGCAAAGTATTTTATTTTATTTCCAGTACTACATGTTGCTGTAATTAGAACATACTTGTACACTAACCAGTGTGCAAGGGAAGGAAAGAAGCAACACTTCACATGTAGATGCTTTTCATCATATTCTGCCAATCTGTGTTAAGACTGGCTTTACTGACTTATGGCAGATTCCATAGCTCTCTTTCCACATTCTGTTTATTCAGAAGGAATTGACTCTCTCTGTTAAGGTACCTGCACCAATCTGTGCCTGGTTGCTCTTAGTTTTACTTCCTCCTTCCACAGGACTCTGTTGTGCTTTCTGTTTGCAGAACATCTTGCTAGTCTTGGATGGGACTAATGGAGGGGGTGGTTGCGGAAACGTTTCGGGTTGAGTATGTAAATGTTAAAACACGCTGATGGAACTCCTCCTGACAGCAATCAATCCACTTAAACCCATTCCTCCCAGGGTGAGGAATGAACCAGCACTATTTGAAATAATGAATGCTCACTGTTTTTTAATCTCAGTTCCTAGAGCAAGGTTCGATGATGAGATGGCATCACCACCATGGCAAAGTTTCAGCAACACATGGAAAAAGAAAAAAAATTACAAATAACTACTGACAACGTTGACCTTGTCCTTTTATTTCTCCAGGTGTTGGCTTAATGCTTTCTTTCTGTTGATTTTTTTTTTTTTTCTATTTAAGGTTTTTTAAATAAGAAACCAAGTGAAAATGATTTTCCTGGATCAGTCAGGACATTGGCTACATGTGGTGTTCTGGTGGTACTATTAAAGATCAGTCGCTGTACTATCAGGCCAAGAAAAAATTAGGAAGTCTATTTCATTGGTGGATTTTTGTAACCTAGTGGACCCCAAGGATTTTATGGAGGGACCATTTTTAAATCCAAAAAGGTTCTTATGGGCTGGGTAAAAGGTATAACCAAATCTGACCCTAAATCTGCTGCTAAGAATGAACTTTTTAAAAAAAGAAAATTATACTATGTTCTCTCTCTTCTCTCGCTCCTCTCTCTTCCCACTCTCTTTCTCCATCTCTCTCCTCTCTTCTCCAATCTCTCTTTCCCCATCTCTCTTCTCTCTCTCTCTCTCTCTCTCCTCTCTCTCTCTCTCTCTCTCTCTCTCTCTCCTCTCTGCTCTCTTTCCCCATCTCTCTCTCTTCTCTTCTCTCTCTCTCTTTCCCCATCTCTCTCTCTCTCTCTCCATCTCTCTTCCTCCATCTCTCTCTCTCTCTCTCTCTTTCCCCATCTCTCTCTCTCTCTCTCTCCATCTCTCTTTCCCCATCTCTCTCTCTCCATCTCTCCATCTCCTCTCTCTCTCCATCTCTCATCTTCTTCTCTCTCTCTCTCTCCTCTCTCTCTCTCTCTTCTCTCTCTCTCTCTCTTCTCTCCATCTCTCTCCTCTCTCTCTCTCTCAAAAAAGATCTGATGAGGATGGAACCTATAGTTTTATATGGATTTTTAACCAAAATTAGTTAAAATAAAACTAATTAATGACATCATAAATGAACAAGACACAAATATTATTAGTTAATTATTAGCAAATTTATTTAAAATTCAAATTTACTAAGATAATAACGAAAAAAAGTGACATTAAAATGTGGTAATAGAAAAGATTTAAAATTCAGATCTGATAATTTTTACATCACACACATTTTAAATATAAATAAAAAGTTGAACGTTTACGTGAAAGAAAAAAAATCTAGTGAGAAAAATGGACCTGTGTTTAACCTGACAGCTTTTCGGTATCTGGTACCATTGTTAGTCACTCCAATTTTCAATTCGTCAGGCAAATGCTGATTAATCAAGATAGAACACAATTCAGATTTTACAAATGCCATTTTTGAGAAAGTTTGCTGGCACAGATGTGTGCTGCTAAAAGCTATAATGAACCCTCTTGAGAAGGTTTTGATGATGGAGTAACTACCTTCTGGGAAAAAAAGAATAAAAAATTTAACAAATTACTTTTTGGAAATGAGTTCTTCAAAATCTCAAGGGTCCATAAATCAATCAACTCTAATTGTAAGTCTTCAGCTGCATCATCCACTTCTGCTTCAAAAGAGTTCTAAATGATCTGCAGCTCTATGCTGCGTTTATGGAAGTCCTGGAACTCTGATGGCAATTTTCCAACGAGCTTTGCACTTCTGTTGGCTGGCAGTCCCACAGCGATGTTTTTTTATGTAACACCTTCGCATCTCTTGAAGTGGACAAGCCTACCAGCTTTTAGCTGTTTGTGAGAGGGTTCTTGTTCACTTTCAAAAGAATTTATGCCGCTGAGCATGCGACGAATAAGTTTGTTTTTTCTCTCTAGTTTAAGATTTAGCTTGTTTGGGTAAGTTGCAATGTTCACTAAGAAAGCAAGATCCCAGACCCTTAATGGGAACACAGTTCAGGAGCAGGTTTTGATTTTTCTGCTATAAACAGTTTTATTTCAGGTTTCAGTTTGTAAAGGATGTTTGAAAACCCATCCACAACTGAAGCAGTGGACTTCAGTATGGTGCAAAACACCATTGTAATCTTTTTTGGTTTGAGACAGAAAATTAGAGAACCGACAATAACTGAGTCCATGCCTACAAATGAAATTCACGCAGGATCAGGGGTGGATCCAGGGAGGGTTCACCAACTTTCCATGAACCCCTTTGAAATTTTTTGGACACGTGAATGTTCAAGTGTAGAATGTAGTAAGTTTATTAGCAGAAAACAAGAAACAAAATGAGAGTTGGAATTTTAAAACTAAGAACCGTAATGTTAATGATCAAACAACACTTGATATTGAGCATGTGGACCAGAAAAATAAAAGAAAAATGAGATGACACGAGTAAAAGTGATGCAGATACGGTGGATGGTGGACTGTTTTTCGATCTGTGAACATGGACACCTTCAGGGAAACTTTTTAAAATTTGGAGCAAAGATCTATTCCCATATCTTCCGCTCTTTGTGCGAATGTGCTCGCAGACAGCCTTACATTCTCAAATACAATTTTCCTGTCAGGACGCATTTCCCATCCAACTTCCAGTCAGCACTTTTTGACAAACTTTCCATCCTTGGATGCCTTGCCTTGTGCAGGGATCCATTCAGCTGCCCTACAGTTGTTCCCAGAACACCCTTCACGAGCACATCCTGCTCCTCATACTTTTGTTTTGCTAAACTGCCGCCTCGCCTTGTATTCCTCAAAAAAACAAAACAAAACAGCAGTAGTCTCGCTGCTCACTAAGCAGGCTGTTGTCGAACACCTTGCTCGGTGGCGTGCTGTGACTCCGAAGGGAGTGACCAAGACGATAACGAGAGCACGCAGTCTCGGAACCACCCATATGAAAACAACGGGAGACATGACTAACTGGGATGCAGTGAAGAGAAACTCAGCAATAGTCAACTTTTAAAGGATTTTTACATTAACCTTTTTTTTGCCCAGGGTAATATTTGATGTAATGCACTTTCCACCAGGGGTCAGATATGAAGGGTTAGTGGAGCTGGGGACCCCAGCTCAAACCTATTAGATATGGGTTCTAATTTTGGGGTATTTTTTATGTACATCACACAAAAGCCATGATTCAAACTCGACAGAATTTGCTAAAAATATATGTATATATAAATATAAACAATTTTTATTAAAGGGACACAGTCAGTCCCTTTGAATTTTGAGTTACAACCATCAGATAAAATATGTTTAACTTTGTTCATTATACTTGGGGGCTCTTAACAAAATAAACAAATTTAAATGGTAAGCAAAAACATTGTCTGCTATGAATTAAGAGAAAAGGTATAAATGTTCGGTGCAAATAAAATTTAAGGTACTGAAATTCTATAATTAGTAACATTTTGTGGTTTTATATTTTTTTTTGGTTTGTCTTTCAAATCTGTTAACCCTTCCACTACAATGGCCAAGAGTATAAACAATAGAACACACGTTTTAAAGATTAAAGCAACATGCACTTTATATTTTAATAAATGCTTTTATAAATTTTTTTAGATTTATTCTATATGTACGTGGCACTACCAAGCCTGTCATCAAACCCACGTAGAATAAGGTAAAATGGCAGTGTCGTACATCTTGGACAGAAGCTGTCCATGAAAGTGTTCATTGTTAAAACACAGGGGGCAGAAACTGGAACATCTGGTCAGAATCCGCCTAAAAGTTTTATTCTGAGAAAGCAAGAGAAATTCCGCCAGTGGTTGGATACTTAACTTTGGGGTAACTAAACACCGGTGTGAGCTACGATGACGAGCAAGTGCTCTACACTACTTACTGCCCTTTTATAGAAAATTATATTATGTTAAAAAGAGGCATGCACTCCTTTTATTCAGGCTAGTTACATTTTAGTAGAATGTATTCATCTGTTATTATAATCTCCTTTAATTATGTATTCCCAGCACGATGGGGGTCATAGTCTACATGAAAGATGAGTTAACACAAAATTTTGTCCATAATTATTAGCATTGATGATTTTTGAAAAGTACTTTCCATCCATGTTTGAATTCATCCCGTGAAAAGCTACTCTCTTATCTGGGTGTTTTTCTTTCTTATCGTGCCCCCATCTACGCAGTTTGTTCTCAGAATGATCTTCTTCCATGAATGACTCCTTGTTTTCAGTGATGTCTTTTTTCTTGCAGTCACAGGGAAATTTTACACCAACGTGCTGAGTTGTAGTAAATCTATAATTATTCAGGTCAACTATTTTTCTTTTTCATTTCATTTGTTGTTGTTGTCAATGAAGTATATAGTAACTTGTCTGAATGGATTTACCGATGGATGCCAATAGTGGACTTCAAGCAAAGAAAACATTTTAAGGATACAATTAAAGGGATCTTCATAAAAGGGGCCCCACACCCAGTTTGGGAGGGATCAAACTGCAGTCCCTTATATGAGCAAGCCTGAGCAATATGCAAATTACATTTAATAAATCATGTGCATATAAATAGATGAAATATCCTTTTAACATGCATATTTTTGTATACATTGACAATAATACATTTAATTGGTCTGCCAAAGGTTAATGGACTTCACTATGAGAATAGTCTTTTCATATCTTGCCAAATTATATACTGGTGTGGTGGCCCGGGGTTAAAACTATTGCACTGCTAGGTTAGTTTGAATCCCATCATTTCTGTATTACACCTCTCTAACATAGTTTCTTCTTCCTCCTCTTCATCAGCCAGCTGCGTGGTTTTCCTTTCACATCTGAAAATGAATAGTTCTAGTAAAGAGTTTTGATCATGGCTTCCCATGCTGAGAAATGGTTGTGCAAGCCACTCAGAACAAGTGCACATGATTCCTAATCTCATAACCAAGGCAGGGATCCACAGACCCCTTGTAACCAAGGAAGAGTATGATGACGACAAAATCTATATACTGGCAGCATAAAGTAATGTCTGGCCACTTCTTGAAAACAGAAACATTTTGCATATTTTCCACATTATTATGCAATTACGTTCTCCATCAAAATTCCACTTTGTCAAATTAAGGAAAGTAAGTTGTATTAGGTTTGTAGAATAGATATTGAAAGTAAAAAAAAAAACGATGGATAAACTATAGGTTTTTTTGTGTGTGTGCACATTCCATAGACCTGATTAACCTGAGACAGTTTGAAAATTCTGCATCTGCTTTTATATGGAGTCTGCCTGCAACATTTCTCTATACCAGGCTGTAAAAAATGAATCAGTTAGAACTCATTTTAGAAATGTTAAGGAGCATTGATTTCTGAAGTTTTCGAGTGATTCTATTCAGTGGGCCATATGCATTCTATTATGTTGTTGCTAAACTCCCTGGCTACAGTTATGTCTATTAATAATTTACTTTCAATTATCAACTTATTAAAATTTTTCTTTACACAATCTTATAATATTAATAAGATAGTGAGTTGAGTGGCTGGTTCTGGTGGAGATATCTAAACTACACAGGCTTTCTTCTTGTATGGAGCAGATATATGTTTTATCTGGAGATGTAAAATCAATAACGTGGCTGTTATAATTTCTGCACACCCCAAATTTCTAGCAAAGTCTTCTGATGGGAATGTGTGCGTTGGGCTGTGATCGATTTTCCAAGCAGTTACTCGTTTGTTGACTTTTGGATTCTGCCCATGACCTGCTTACCCTTGCTTTAGATTTCTTTCTCTGCCAAATCTAGCCTACATGAAGAAATATCCCAAAATGTGGCATTTTATTTCCAAATGACTTTCCAAGAACTAGAATCAGTGCCCTCTGATACCTTGAAGATTCCTTGTCTTTACTTTTGTTTGTAATGTATTGAAATCGAAGGGAGTTCTTTGTTCTGATGAGTGAAATGAGGTGTTATTTTAAGTATTAAATCTGATTTTATTGGATTTGATGATGGTAGCTGCTTTATTTCCATCCAGGTATGTTAGAATAATCAATATATACTAAAGCAGTATGTATGCTATCAATACTTGCATAATAATAATAACATCAGAATCTTGACACATTTTAAAGTTAGTTACTCTTACTTTTACACATGTAAACTCGAGTCTTTCTTGTGATGCCATGCTTTATAGATTGCAGTGTCAAATTTGGAATATATTCATTTGACCATAATGCAAAAACTGCCAAAGATGAATTTATTTTGTTAACTTAGGAATGAGGAGAGCTAAGTTTTTGGCCTCTTACCCACTCCCTTCTCTTCAGAGATGTACACACAGACACAAAGATTGACACGCACCTACACTTGCAAACCACCACCACCAAAAAAAAAAAAGAATTGAAAAAATTAGGGGTAGCCTAATTACTGAGATTGGGCAGTAATTAGTGATAGGTAGAGGGTTAATGGAAAATATGGAGTCCACTTAGGTCTGTTGTCCCATCAGAAATTGGGAGGTTTTAGAAAAATAATTGGGCACACATGGCTAATGAAGTAGGTCATCCATTGAAGGATGCTGCTATGATCTAATGAGGAATAGTGGGATAAAATTTTAATATAATATCTTGTGGAAGAGACTGGGGATGAAGGAGGAGAACATGGGATTGATGGCTAGAAGAGAAATAGTCCAGGAAAGAAGATTCTAATCTAATCCAGGAAGAGGGAAAGTGGAAATAGCTAAGGGCAGAAATTAGAGATCTAATGATTAAATGGCAGGAGAAAAAACTTTAAAATGAGAAAAAATGAGAGAGCTTCCTTATCAAACACCACACTCCCTTGACAACATCAATAGAAATATGGGATTTGAAGTTAGTCCAGTCTGGACACTAATTAGGGGACCTCTCAATTTCTAATAACATCAATCAGATTTGTTTATCTCACCTGACAGATATTTTCTATTGACTTTGAAAGGTCTCCACTTTCTCCCAGTACAAAGTCATCACATGACCCCCCTCCTCTTTGTTTACTCAAACCACCTACTTTCACTGGCCCATGAACTGCATGTTTCTCTGGATGGGGCCCTGGACTTAATGATAAATTCCTATCTTTCTCTCTCTCTCTCATTAAATATTTACACTCCACCACTGAAATCTCTTGTTGAAGCAAAGGGGCTTCCAGAAGGGTGGCAGAGGTCAGGAAGTCAGCCAGTATAATGATTATTTAATGAGATTCTGCATCTGTGTTTATCCTATTTTCCAGGGCTTAATCCACATCAGCAGGTTGCCATCAGCAAACCCAGATCCCAGCCTATATTTTTTTACTGGAATTTAGGGGTCACAAGAATTTGTAAATGGGGTTCAAGCTGAAAACAACATCAGAATCTACTGCACTGACTGATGAAGCCCCAAACCACACAGCAAAATACGCAGATTACAATAAATTATAAACAATGTAATAAACCTAATTGTTGAGTTTTGAAAGAATCATCTTAATTTTCAGAAACTGCTGTTCAACATATATACTTTCACATTTATTGCTACATTTTAAAGTGTGTATGTTAGGCAAAACAACAATCATTTTAGCATGATGATTAGCCTGGTCAATTAAAGGCAACCCCACCCAAGCCCATAATAGGTGTTACTTTATTGCTAGAACATTTTTATTATTCAAAGACCTGTGTAAAAATCCAGTTTTTCATTATTTATAAGCTGCTCCATTATTGACTGTCAACTGAGCTGATTGGTTGGGCTGCCATGTATGTACTTTTGGAGTTGGAACAGAAGAAATAAACAAAAAGAAACAGTTTTAGGGTGCATATCTCAGATATTATTTATACGTTACTGGCGCTTAGATCAAAGCATGCAGCAGTTAGCCCAAATATATTTCATTTGACTGAAAATTACATAGATGTTCACTCATGTCAGACATTTATTCCAGTACACTCGGGCTGCTTTTCTGAGCAAGAGAATTTTGAATGACTGAACATTTCTCAATTTACCAAACTCTATAACAAAAAGCAGAGATGCTAATACAGTGACACACACACACATGCACCCATGCATACGTTAGCATAAAGAACATATATAAATTTGATGTGTGATAATATATTTGCTGTATCAGTATTTTTCTGTTTGAAATTTGGTTATTTATATCTCAAAATTGTTTAATCATTGCCAAAATGGCCATAATGTATCCTATATCTCCATGGACACGCAGGCAACATCCATCTCTTAATTTTCTTTTTACCTATGTTACCGTTCCTCATTTCACACAAGATTTATAACCACAAATCTAGTCTTGATTATTCTGAAATATAATTTTATATCATGAATCATTCTGCATCATAAAAGCATGATTCACTTAGAATGGATCTGTCCTGTACATCTTTCTGTTAGCATTTGCGTCAGATTGGGAGTCTAATGACGGAGTCACCGGCCTTGAGAGATTGCATGTCCAATGAGATTTATTGAGAGTGATTGCATTTCTGATGAGAAAATTTGGAGGCCCTAACTGATGAATGCTGATGATGATTACCATGCTCTGCTATCTGTTTTCTGCATTATATCATAATCTAAACTTCCGTGGTGGTACCAAAAACATCGTGGAATCCATTAAAAATATTTAAGTGGAAATGTTGACTTTGATGATCTTTCAGCAAAGATGGTAAAGCCATTCACTGAGCATCTTCTGGGATTTTATGGGTCCATTTGAATACGGTGATTACTGCTCTGAAGAATTCTGTTAATGGGAGAAAATACTGAGTGAAACTACATATTTATCAAGTAAGTTTTCTATCACATGCATCATTGTCTGCATCTGTGGACATACCTGATGAGTTAATGCAGCGGCATGTTTACCTTTAACAACTACTGCTATTACTGTTTCTCATGAGCCTTCCATCTTCAGCAGGAAATGGAGTCTCTTTTTTCAGCTATGGGAGGAGATTCACGCTAAGAGACTGATGCGTAACTAATTTGGTCTCCAGATAGTGTTAACTTAAACAAAGTCACATGCTGTATTTTTTAAAAAGGGTGGGATTTATTAAAAGGACATGTAGCTTCTGGTGGATTCGGAATGGTCCAGCTGCATTGTTGCTTCAGTGATTCAAAGACCTCACGCTTGATTTGCTCAGATCCAGTCACAGATACAGCTACATCTGCAGATGGGAATTTTCTGCAAATGTTGTCATTCCAGGAAACCTGCAAATGGTTTTGATCGTCCATACATTTATTGCATTAGGGATATGAATAGTCTGCAAAAGCTTTTTTTTTTATCTTTATGTTTTTGGCCCACCTTAGCACCTCCATGTTTTTTAGTAATATCATTATGTATGTAAATCGCAGGTTCGTATTCCCTGACATTTTTCGGCAAGTAACAGAAGGAAAAGAATTGTTATTACACAATCTGTTATTTATCTGCATCAGGTGATATCATTATCTAAGATCGTCTACCGCCATTTGTTTTACGTTCTTGCTGCTTCCATGACTTTTGCTCCAACATCTCTTCAGCATCACGTCAGGAAAGACTTGTATTGATGTGGTCCAATGACATTATTACATCATGGGTCTGTGAAACTTGCAGGGGTAGATGATGGATGGGAATTACTGAATGGACAAGTGAGGAGACAGGGGGGGGGGTCACTTATAGTGTTAGATGTTGTAAATCTAAAATATATTTTCAAGTGTTTGTACTTTTGTTTGGTACTCTTTCACGGCCAAACCATAGCACCTAGAGGCCTCAGATTTTGGAGTGTAGGTACTCCAGAATCTGGGCAAGGCTTTAGGCTACTGCAGCCTGGCCTAAAGCCATTTTTCCTGTCCAACACCAGGACCCCAGCTAGTTTTTTTATATAATTTTGATCATGCCCATCCTGTTTGAGGAATGAGCTATAGTTACTCACCAGTGACATAATAAAAAATTATTTTTTTTAAAATTCCTTCCATTCGCTTCTGTTTCTGTATTTGTCACAGAACTGCAGATCACCTAGCTTCAGGAGAGGTTCCACTTTTTAGATGGCATCTTCCTCAAACAGTTTGTTGAACATTTTGCATGATCCCATTATACCAAGAATGTCAGTGAACAAAACCTAAGGTCTTTGAAAACAAACTACTGGAATGAAACATCCTTCATTTTCTATTTAAAGTTTTTGTTATACCTCATTTGGATTATGCATTGCAGGCTTTATATCGTCTTGGCTATTTTGAGTAGATATCAAGGATGTTATTTGGGGGGGGCATCTGAATGAAACTCTATGTTCTAAATGTGACAGGACAGGTAGGACAACGACATATCTGTTGTACTTGAATTTAAGGCTGTCAGATCACAAAGGGTCATCACTTAATACTCTATAGCCATGGAGATCTGCCTTAAGCTTATTTTTGCTGTTTGTTTTTTTTAAGTTGCTATGGTGTCAATACCTGGAACAGCAGGTATACAGTTGCTGTTCAGCCGAACACAGTTAGTACATGTGTAATTGCATCAGTCTGTGAGGATGGGTAGAGGCTTTATTATTATATACATTGGAAAAATGTTCTACTCTGTCTAAATAAACTTTATCTACATACTTGGGATATTCAAACGCCTCTCCCACAAGGTTCACATACCTTTTTGGTGATGCTATTTCAGCCTGTTTCTGTTTGAGTAATATCTCTAGTTTTTCCCCAAACTTCTTTTGACACAATATATTTGACCAACAACAAATTCTGATTAAAAACAAACACACGCACAAAGCTGGAAAATAAAAAGTAATAATTAATATTTTTGCCTAGTTTTCTATCAAAGAGTGCTTTAAGATCAGTGGGAAATTAAGGAGGGGTTCTCTGCTTATCAAACTCCTGTTTATCATTCCAGATGCATTCTCTGGGCAATCCAGCCAGGACAGGAAAGAAACAGTTATCTATAACTTATTGAGCAGACTGTGATAGGATACTTCAAAAGCTACCTGATCTTGCCCTGGAAGATCTACAAAGGCTGCTGGAAAGGCAGTCATTAAGTAGCCTTGGCTGGAGATCTCCCTGCTTGTCAGTTAGTGCCAATTTATCAGCAGGAAACAACCTGGGGGAAATAGGATCAGATTAAAGCGTTTTGAACAAGTATATGATTCCCCTCCCCCCAACAGGAGAAAAAAAGACAAAAACACACACAATCAATCAATCCGATAATACGTTACTATCTTCCAAATATCCTTTTATATAGCGGTATTTTTGGAACTGACTTCGCTTTCTTTGGGTTTGTTTTTTCTTAGTAAATAAAATTATCTGGTTTATTTAAAAGAATAAAATGACTTTTTTTCTTTAAAAAAAAGATGGGAACCTTAACCCTGTCCCTTTATCCGGTGAAACTTTAAAAAAGAGGAAAATAATCTCTTGTTTCCCTGCTTTTGATCGAAATATACTTTATATGTATTTTAACTTTTCTGCTTGTCACAGATTTCTTTACCTTTGAAGTTTATGCACTTCTGCCTGTGGGAAGTATCCATCATTTATCTGCTTTTAGATGTCAGGAGGAAAACACTGATTTACTTAATTTTTGTACATGATTTGCCCATCTTTATAAAGAAAGAAGGAAATATCTCATTTTGATAGGGGATGCTTTATCCTTTCCTTTAAGAATTTATCTAATTGTCTTCTTGTTTGTCATAAATGTTGGGAAATAATTGTGACTTTTGGTTAAACACAGACTTGCTCATTTACACTCGTGCACTCATACATTCACATGCACACACATACACGCTTGCTCACACATACTCTCACTCACACACGCTCACAAAGAGTCGGTGCTCACTCTGTCAGAATGGAAAAGACCACTGGTCATGCTATATGGTTTTTAGAAGTTTGTGGAAATGAAGGTCTGGGATCAAACAAATTCTTCAAAGTTTGGCCTCAGTCCACCAACCGCTATATTGGAGAATCCATGTGGTTTCACAACTTATTCACAGAAAGTCAATTTCCATCTAATCAATGGTGAGAAGAAGAAATACCTCTGATAGTTTTTTCCATTTGTGTTAACATGAAATCTTTATATAATTGAAAATATTAACCACAGATATTTCATTTTTTCTTTGATCTTTGTGGTTGATAGTAAAAATACTTTTTGATAGTAACACCAATTATTGTAATAATAATAATAATAATAATAATAATAATATAATCACATTTACCAGGTTTGCACTTAAGAAACCATGTGTTCGGAAATTTTACTGAAGATGCATTACATAAAGGAAATGGCTGATGCCACTGTTGCCATGGGATACTCTACACTGGCAGAATAAAATGCTTAATATGTATGCATATGCTTCTCAAGTATGAGTGTGTATGCTTTTGCTTTGGAAAAACTATCCACAAACAATAGCAATCAACATATCTTAGTAATGCTGAGTATTGAGTGGAGATAAACGTAGCAGTGTCAGAGCTTTTCTTTGGTTAGCAAACAAGAATATTACTGCCATTAGTTTTTTTCCCCCAAAGAGACTGTAGAGAAATGTTTTATTTAAAAAGAGAACAATTTACAATACCAGATGATACCTGAGGGATGTAAAAAAAGCAACAACAAAAAACTAAGGTTTCAGCTGATAGAAGTAGAATGAAGAGAGTCCATAAATAATATTTCCTTGCATTGGTTTGGAAGCCACTTGTACAACTTTACCTGAATCTTTTCATGACTATTTGGCATCCCCTGCTATCATCAATGCCAGTGGCTGCCTCGGTGTGCATTCTCAGCCATGCCGCTATCAATCAATGTATATAAATGATGGTTACTGCTATTGATCTGGGGAAAATGCACGTGTTTTATTAGAGGAAACCTCTTGTAAATTAAAAATAAAGGAAGTATACAACAAGGTTTGCTACGCCAACCTTTGCAAAATGCTGTTTTTGTACGGTGAGGCTTTGATCTTTTTTCTTTCATTAAAACTTTTCCCATAATAAAATGACATCAATAACCGGGGTAATCAAATTAGGATGCCGTGGTAAGTAATGTATTTATCTTCTGCACACACACAAACATGTTATTTAGTAATTAGTTAGACATGATTTTTTTAAAAATAACTTATCTTTTAGGAAAAAAAAAGAAGAGAGAAATTAGGGAAGAAGAAAAATGCAGAATAAAAATGTGTTTTTTTTTTTTTTTTTTTAGTTTTAAGGTTAAAGAATTTACCAGAACTTGAGATCACATGAAAAGTTTGAGAGAAACACAACCCGTCTTCACATAAGCTGTCTATTGAATGTACAGCGGTTTGTAAAACACCTGGACAGTGTAATGATGTGAGGGAACTGTGCTGGGCAACAACTGACACCTTTACATAAGATTTCCTTCATTTGTAGCCTGCCCTTGTTTAATCTCTCTTTTTTGGGGATGCAGTCAGTGTTCTCCCTCTTACTTATGTACAGAGGGAGCAAAGTTCCCTGACTGTATACCCAAGGAGGTGCAGACACTTAACTCATTTTTAAGTGATGGCTGCTGGTTATCAAGAAAAAGCTTTGTGCATTGAAATTTTATGGCTCTAAATACAAGAACTAATCAAGGTGGCAACCAGAATTGTTTCATTGCCCTCTCCTAATTTCTTGGCTTACTTTGTGGCTTGGTTTGTTTTAGGGATTTCCTCATAATGGTTAACATTAATGTCTTTTCAGGCAATCTGTGATAAATTTGATCAGAAAGTAGACTTGAAGTTAGACGATATTGAAAATCAGGTAAGATGTTTTTCTTTGATTGGGAAATATAAAAACTTTCTTTTATTTTACATTAGTTAATGCTGTTTCCTTGTTATTAATTAGCAGGCAATTCACCTGAGGTTTTTGCAGTGCCTAGTATAACTATTAACTTTGCACATACACACATACACACACACATACACACACCACACACATACGCATGCACACACACACACACATACGCACGCACACACACACATACACACACACATACGCATGCACATACACACACCACACACATACGCATGCACACACACACACACACACACACATACACACACATACGCATGCACATACACACACACACATACGCATGCACACACACACACACACACGTTTATGTGGACAGTTTTGCATTGCTCCCATTACTGTATCTAGTGATGATCTTTGCATTGCAAGGCCCTAGCGTTTTTTTTTGTTATGTCTAACTTGTATTTATTTGAAGGGGATGTAGTCAGTATTGTGATCCTAATGTTTTTGTAAGACGTGTAGTACAGCATGCATTTCTATAAGGGGAGATCACTTATATGTTCTGGCTTACATTGCCATAAGGGTAGAAGATTGTTTGCAATAGTTTAGCTTAGTTCTTGGAGGGAAAACAGACTACATCTAAATACAGCAAGAAAACTGTACTATTAGAGGAAAAAAAAAACAAATACATTTATGACTTTGAATGTTGAGAAGTAATTTTTTTTTGCTCCATTCCTGATCCTTTATTAAAACAGCCCTGAAATGTAATAGCGTAGAATAATACTGTGGTCTCTGTAGCTAGACTCTGCCTTCTCTCTCTCATTCCTTTTTGCATTTCTAGAATTTGTTGAAGTTCCAGGGTGAAGCAAGTGGTAAAATATGGGAAAAGGGGTTGAAAATTTTTCGCATTCTTTCACACCGCTAATTTCCAACACGAGATAAAAACTGGACCGTTTGCGTTACCAGCTGGTCCTCTGATAGATTTCTGTTGGTTGCAATCTTTCACACGCAAACAGTCCAGTGCGGTAAGTTTGGTGGTGGAAGCCAGGAAACAAACTGAACGGTAGAATTTTAAAGCTAGAACCATAATGCTAATTATCAAACTAACGGTTAGTACCGACCGGCATCGAGCGATGCGGACCTGAAGAAATAAAAAAGGGGAGGATAACGTGAGTAAGGATGATGTAAGTAAGACTGGTTTCACAATCTGTGAACATGGACCCCTTCAGTGAACCTCCCTGAAGGGATTCTGGATCTGCCCCTGAACAGCATTGATATTTCAGATGTTTGCAAAACCCAAGGAGCCATTTGAAAAATTAGATACTAAGAGAGTTAAAGAAAAAGAAAATGACAATGGTGATAATTATTTTTCAAGAGTGTATTTTATCCTTAACATCAACCAGTGTCTTTTGCAGCTTTAAGTAAATATTCCTTTTGTTTAGATTCCGAGCTGCCATGATTTGGTGAAAATTACACACACAATCAAATCTGATATCCACCAAGATCTTGCTCTCATCAAACGTTGAATAAAAAATTTTAAAAGTTTTTTTTTTTTTTCCTCTTTCTTTCTCATACACACATTAATCCTAATAGTTCTTGGAGGAGCAAGTCCATTGCTACTAAATCATCCTATCTTTCCATTATTGAAGCTGTTCCTGTTGCTGCTAAACTTGATTCCTGCACCCAGGGGAGAGAATCTTATTGTTAGTTAGCCCTTTAAGGTTGCACACACTAGTGTGTTAATATTAGCACATAATTTCTGCCTAGCAGATCCCCCCCATAGCTGACACTAATATTCCAGACAAGGAGCACTTTATCTTTTAGAGATGCCATTGATTCATACATAACTGCATCAATTACAGAATTTTAGCTGTTATTTCCCTTTTTATCTAAAACAGTGGTTCCCAAACAGGGTCGCGAAGTGTCTTCTGGGGATGTTGTGGAACCCTGAAAGTTTCAATTTTTGTCATATGACCAAGTCAAGAAACTGTTATATATTTGTCTTGTTTATATGTACCGTATTTGACGGCTTATAAGACGTACTTTTTTCCAGAAAAAAGTATACAAAAATTACCCTGCGTCCAATACGCCGGTATCACCGATGGGAGGCCGAGCTCTGAAGGTGTAAGGCTCGTCTCCCACAGCAGGCACTCCCGGTTGCATCACAGGCCTCTGCAGTAACACATTTGCATCACCCCCACCCATGCGGCTTCTTGTTTCTCTGCTACTGTCATAGAAACACGGACAATACACACTGACGACAAAGGCCGGAACTTGAACTGTTACCACAGTAGGACTGACACAATCGAGCCACGCTCCCCATTGGCTAAAAGACTCGGACCATGATGCCTGGGGCAGAGCCCACTACAAGGACTGGACTGTGGCTGGATGCACACTAGCCAGCTTGATTTTAGGCAAACTTGGGTGCCAAACTGACAATATATTCAAATAAAACTCTTATTTATGTGATTTTTTTGCTAAATTTATTCTTTGATTTCTTTTCAATTATGGAAGTGTAGCAGGGGGTCGTAGGTCTTTTGAGTATTAGAAAAAGGTCCAAAAGACCAAAAGGTTTGGGAACCACTGATCTAAAACAATATTTTATTGCTTAAAAGAAATTCAATACAGGTTCCTTAGAATGTACTTCTAGAACTGCATTTTCAGAGCATCCAAAACATTTTGGAAGATGAAGATAAAATTGCTTACCTGCTTTGGTTTAGAGATTTCTGAGAGGACACATTCAAATCTTCATGAAGTTTGTTCACTTTTGTTTGCACCCAGTCTTCTCAAGGCATCTGCTAAGTACAGCTGAATTCTTTAAATGAGAAAACCATGATAGGAACACGAGTCTATGTATCTGGCACCATGGTACCCAAAACCAATTTGGGGTATTATCCACTATTAGAACAGATCTTGAACTTTGCTGTCTTACCAAGTTAAGTATCATCTTTGAATACTTCAGAATGTTACATTTAGTGAGGCTAAATGTTACACGATGTTGTTCATAGAAATAGCATCACTGACTCGTATAAAGAGTCAAAAGGAAAAACTTGGGAAAGTTCCAGGGTTAATAAATTTAAGGTCTTTGTTGTTGAACTGTTTCGCGTGTTTGCAATCACTGCAGGATGTTAATTTGTAGTGTTAATGTTGTAAGTAGTTTTGTTTCTAAATTTCATTTAAATTTTAATTTATTCTTTGGACTGTGGGGTTTATTATGGAAATTATTGGGGCAACTTTTGGTTGGTTTTTTAATGATAAAGCAAATGAAATGCATTCTATGAAATTATTGGAATATGTTAGTCACTGGCCACACAGATATTTCCATTTGGCCATTATTATATTTTTTAGCATGTAAGCATAAAAAATATGAGAAATTTCAAAAATTTGTGAGACTACTGGATTGCTAATGTTGAGGGCCCAAGTTTGATTCCCACGGGGGACTGAATCAGTTTGTGTTCTTCTCTGACATGGTTACTTCTCACTCTTCTCTACCAACTGACCTTGTGGATTCCTTCTGGATTTTTTGATTTCCTCCCACATCCAGAAAGATGAAGACTTCTGGTACAGATTTCCCTGCTGACGTTGGAAACACCAGGCCCCATGTGGCAAAGATTGGCAATGCTTCCTGGTAGACAAGTGCAGCTCTACATTTTCTCACCATGGTTACCTCCCTTTGTAGGTAATGGCATATGTAAAAAAAAAATATATATATATATATAAACAAATGCCAAAACCTTTGGCATAGCAAAATGACTGCAAGGCAGTTGTAAGGTCTTGTGAAGTGTGTTAGTACATCAAATTTAATTCAAAGAACAGTAGGGGTGAAAAGAAAACAAGTTTCTGTCAGAACTGTGCTTAGTGGCAGTTTCTTTTTAATGTATTTCTATTTCCGGTAGGCTGAATTTCGCCAGAGGGCCACATGCGCTTTCTATTCCTTTTTCAATTGCTTCTGGCAAAACAGAACCAAATTATTTGGGGCTAATTGCAGAGTTATTCTTTGTAGGCTTCACAAACATATCAGCGATTAAAATTGCAGCACATGGGCACAGACAACACCCGAGATTCTGCGATTCTTCAGCTCTGCGGTGAGTAGAAGCCAACATGGTAACTTGTTTCTATCTTCCATTCTTGTTGTTTTTAACTGAGTTATGGATCTTGTTTGCGAGATGGGTTTTCCTTGTGGCAGCAGGACCATTTACTTGAATGTCTAAATTAATGTTAAGGTGTAGCCATCGCATAACCAGACCTTTTTCTTTAACCTTCTTCATCCAAATCCTGACGGCGGCTAGATTCTTGTTACACTGTGCCGTAAGCTTCTATTTCACTGTGGTAGCCATCTTCATTTCAGGAAACTACAAGATGTAGTCGTTCTTGATTGCACCATCTGTAAAAACAAATGTACAAATAATTTTATATTAGAAATTATTAGATGTCAGTGTGTTGATAACTTCTAGATTTGCAAATATGCATTTTTATTTTCCTTTAATATTGTTTTCCAGGTGAATAAATCTGTTTTTTATGTATAAATGGACCCTTATCTACACCTTTTGTTTGTCTGCATTCAAATGAAACATGAAGAGCTTGAGATCTTTGGAAAGCTTTGTTATTCATATATCCTCACTTGGTAAAAGTTGCAGGTTTTGTTGGTGATGTTCTCGCTTTCAGCTTCAGTTGCTGTCAGGTTATTTTATTGTGCCCTGGTTTTGAAATTGCAAAATTGTTTGATCTTGATCTGGAAAGCTGGGGGACATGACAGCCTCACATCCACCTGCTCATTGATGGACATGTTCGGGCTGAACTGAAAAGAAAAATCACTTTGGCTATTTTTCAGCTGAACTCTATGATTCCGATGCAGAATCTCTCCAGCTCAAGGTTATTAAATATGTAAGTACCATGGAAGGGGAAGGAACAAAACAAATGTGTTAATGGTTGAGAAGAGAAATATCTAGCATAACTTTGCTGTTGGTTTTCTTGATCGAAAAAATGTTGGGGATCTTTCTTTTTTTGCAAGTTGAGATAACTCGCTACGAGCGCTGAGCTGGGTTTGAGCATGTGTATGGGTGGGTATGTTTTTATCTAATTGCAGCAACATCAGCTTTATTTGGAGCATTAAAATCATTTTATTTAGAGTGGACAGACCAGTGTGCAGCCATCAATAAGTTGGACAGCGTTTCCACTACGCTTTGCTATGAAAGCTGACAGACTGCTCGGCATAGCGTAAGTTGGCAGAAAGAGGTCTGTCGACAAACCAGACCAGTTCTGTGTCCATTAACTGTGATGATATCAATAATTCAAGAGGTACCAAGAGAAGATTGCTTCCATATCTAGAATGGGGATTGGCTTTCTTGATGTTACACTGGGGGAATACTTTATAATTATATGTCAGTGGAGAGAAACTTATATTTATTTTATTACTATAATTGCTTTGTAGTTTGTTTTTTTTTTTAAATTTAGTTAGTTTTCAATTTAATTTAACTTTTAAAAAAAAATTATTTTCTTTGCTATTGCTTAAATTATTTCCCCTTGGATACAAAGTACCTTTAACATTCATCACAGAATCAGTAGTCATGGTAACACTGTGTTAATGTTTTTTTTTTCAAAATATAACAAAGACGTTATAAAGTAGTTAGTTTGAGATTGTAGAAGTAGGGGCCACCTTTCCCTGTACCCCTGATGGATGTCGCTACACTTGTGCAATTCCACATTTCAGCTGCAGTTGCAGACAGATGCTGAGGTTGCATTTTTGCTGTTGCTCGACAAGCAGAGATGTGAACTGTTTTGTCAGGTAAGTTTCCTGTCTATACCACCATTAGCCTTGACTGAAGGAAGCTCCACCCGTTGCAGGTGGGTAAGGGTTACTAATTAACCTGTATGCATCAGACCCTTTGGTGGGAAATCTCTCATTATCCCCCCCTTTTATTTTTGTCCTTTTCTTATAAAAAAAGTGTTTTAAAAAAAATTCTAAAAGCCGCTTGGCATTGATTTGTTTTATGGCTGATCTCTCTCTTGTGACTTAGCAGCGGAGCAATCAGTCTGAAGTCTCTATTGATGTAATCCCACCACAAAGGCAGGCAAAAAACACAATCAGTTATAAATGTCTAATGTGTGCTGCCTCTACTTGCTTCATTGATTATTGTGTAATCCCAGCCTGTTCCAATATTTTTTTTACAGATGAAAGAACATGCCAGCATTTTATTCTATCATTTTGTTTCCATTCTCTGGGTATTTCAAATCTTGAAAGCTCCTTTGTCTTGGACCAATGTTTTTCTCGCAATTCAGATCTCTTATTTACCTATTATCATACAAGCTTTTTTAAAACAAATATTGTGCACATTTTGGGCTGATTTCTAATCTTTAATTCATTAATTTATATTTTGCCCTGAATCTGTTTTAGAAGACTGTTGTCTGTCCGTCTGTCCTGTCTCTCTCTCTCTCCATCTCTCTCTCCATCTCTCCTCTCCATCTCTCTCTCCATCTCTCCTCTCTCCATCTCTCTCTCCATCTCTCCTCTCCATCTCTCTCCATCTCTCCCTCTCTCTCTCCTCTCTCTCCATCTCTCTCTCCATCTCTCTCTCTCTCTCGCTCCATCTCTCTCTCCATCTCTCTCTCCATCTCTCCATCCTCTCCCTCTCTCTCTCTCATCTCTCCCTCTCTCTCCTCTCCTCTCTCTCTCCTCTCTCTCTCTCCTCTCTCTCTCTTCTCCATCTCTCCCTCTCCTCTCTCTCTCCATCTCTCCCTCTCTCTCTCTCATCTCTCTCTCCTCTCTCTCATCTCCATCTCTCCCTCTCTCCATCTCTCTCTCCATCTCTCCCTCTCCCATCTCCTCTCTCCATCTCTCCTCTCTCTCTCTCTCTCCTCTCTCATCTCTCTCTCCATCTCTCCATCTCTCCTCTCCATCTCTCTCTCTCCATCTCTCTCCATCTCTCTCTCTCCATCTCTCTCTCCTCTCCATCTCTCCCTCTCTCTCTCTCTCTCCTCTCCATCTCTCCTCTCCATCTCTCCCTCTCCTCTCTCTCTCTCCATCTCTCCTCTCCATCTCTCTCTCCATCTCTCTCTCTCTCTCTCCATCTCTCCCTCTCTCCATCTCTCTCTCCATCTCTCTCCATCTCTCTCTCTCTCTCTCCATCTCTCCATCCTCTCCCTCTCATCTCTCCTCTCTCTCTCCTCTCCATCTCTCTCTCTCTCTCCTCTCTCTCTCTCATCTCCATCTCTCTCTCATCTCTCTCTCTCTCTCTCCTCTCCTCTCTCCTCTCCTCTCTCCTCTCTCTCGCTCTCTCTCTCTCTCTCTCTCTCCTCCATCTCTCTCTCTCTCTCTCTCCATCTCTCTAAAACAACAGTCACTGAACTGTCAGGTATGTGGGCCTTCTTTTATGTTTGAACAAGTTAGAAGGTCACCTACTATAAGCCAGGCCCTCACTTAAAGATGATACCCTCCCTCTGCTTTGATATCTGAAGGAATGCTCTCCAAGGAACTCAGCACCAATTCAGACATGAGGATGTTAACTCCTCTGTTTTAATATTGGATCAAAATTAAAATGTTTTCTAGTATAAGCTTAGCATCATGAAGATGATAATCTCTCTACAAGGTTCTTTAGTATAATCTCATCACCAACTCAGAGATCACCTTCTCTTTGATATTTAGCAGGTTTGAAAGTGCTTTAATATAATCTTTTTTCTTAGGTTCAAAGAAATTTTCTTTAAATTTCGATTAGTAACAAAAATTGATAATTTTTTTAAAATGAAAATTATGGTTTAAAGGATTTTAGCCAAAATTAGTTTACATTGAGACTGCGAGCCGGCCACCCAACCCTACTCCCTCTATCTCTCTGGAGGTAGGATTGTCCCAACACTCTGACCAGTAGAAAGGTGTTTTCTCGCCCAGAAATTTGGAGTCGAAAGAATTTAGTTAAACAAAAGCATATATTTATCTTATTTACTTGTAGCTCCTTTCCTCACAGCAGTCATACCTGGAAATATAAGCTTTGTCGACGTAGCGCTCACGAGAAGTTACTTATTTTAAAACCGTCCATTAGTAAGGGTGGCTGGCGGCCGATCTTCCGCGGAGAGTATGGGGGGATAGCGAGCAGCCAAACGGAACGGTGGATCACTACAGTCAGTAACTTACACCAGGTATCACCAACAACCCCAGAAAAACTGTAGATATAAGCCATAAAAGACCGGCCCTTCCCCCCCCCCCTTCAGTAAGCCCCAACTTTTCAACTAAATATTCGCATGTACTCGTTGCTCGCCTCGATAACGGGATGGCCAACACACACACACTATGTAACTTCAGCATCGCACATCCGCTGGACCACACGATCTTCGGGTCGGTTTACTTCCTACCGATCTAGGGAGCCCCGCCTTAACCTGCGAGATAAAAAACACGGCAGTGACAACTCTTAACCCCCCTTCCTTTCCCCACAAATTTACATAATTTTTAGCATCTAAACTTTACAAAATAAAAAAACGCATCAGCTTTAATAAGGTTTTACAATTCAAAAACAAAGAAAAAAAATTGCTGACAAACCGTGATTCAGGTAAAAAATGGCCGACTTGCAGACACTGCTTCACCATCCGCTCGATACGAGCCAGCAGCATCCCCCACACGAAGCCTCGTTAATTTCTACAAAAAAGACTAGAAAAGGGTTGGTTCCCCACCCGGCCAAAATAAGCGACTAACTCAAAATTTAAGCCTGTGGCCAAGAATTACTGTTCCGACATGTGAGTTTCTTGGAATTAAACTATAGCATAAACAAGTTAGTTCTAGAATTTAAGGAGGTTCCCCTTGTTTTTGTATTTATTGTAAATTTGACTACTTTTTTTATTTTTCAGGTCTCATTTAAAGTTAAACTAAAATATCCATGTGCGGGGGGTTCTAATGTACTTCTTGGCTTATAGTTCTGTAGCTGTGGCCTTTTGCACTACCCTGGAATAATAATAGCAGATATGGCTCGACACTCTTCTAAATATCTGCCCACCCAAGTTGTCATGGTTTATAAGGTTCTCTTCAGAAATTGTATACTTGCTTATTAGATTGTCATATATATATATGTGTGAGTGTGTGTTTGCTCATCCATCCATTATCTGGAAAACCACAGATCAGTCCACACTTCAGTACGTTGATTTAACATTACTATGCAAATTCAGCGGGTTCAGCCTGACTTTATCAAGCAGAACTGGGGGAATTCCAGGGTGACATTGGCCACTGGAAAAACGTTTATTCGTGGTTTTATCGTTGTTCTGTTTCCTGTTTCAGGTAGTTGGGGACAATGTGCTGGAAGAAGAACTCCGGTTTCCCGTAAGTCTGGACTTATTGCCTTGGTTCTGCTTGTCATCAGAAACTTGTGCGCAGTTTATTACAGTCTTATGTGACCGATCGGCTTTGCTCGCGATTGCCTGTTAAGTTCTCTATACGACTGACCAGACAATGTAAACTATTGTCAGCAGAAAGGGATATAGCTGAGAATATGAAAACAGAATATTTCAAATGTATTGTCGGTTTTTGGCTACAATTGGCTCCAGTAAGTCGCCATCAGATGCTGCTGCAGTCATCTTCCAGGTAGAGAGACACCTTATCACTATCATTTTACCTGAAAGAATTAACTCTTTCAAGTAAACTGAATGAACTAGAACTTAACTGCAGTTCTGGGTCATCATTTGTGCTCTCATGTGGCCCCCCTCCCCTTTACTGGTCACAAAGTAATTATCTCATATCTGTCATTTCCATTAGGGTGTGGAGAGGTTTCCATGAGAACCTTTGAATACCCAAATGTTCCAGGCAAATATGAATCAAGATACAATAGGCATTGGAAAGATGTCATCCTACCATTTTGTCAGCCTGCTGTCATGTGGGTTAAGCAATGCATATTTATGTCAAGAATTGAAAAAAAACATAAACTCATCCTTGGAAGTAGAGGTAGAACAACAGCAGACTTTAGAATTATGAGAGAAGAGAAACGTGCCTATTTGCATATACACATAAGAAGTATGTATGTGTGTGTATACTATGGCTGATTAACTGTTGGTGCTTTGGGTTTTTTGGGACCTAGAATGAAAACAAATATACTAATTTCTTCTCATTCCAGTGGGCAAACAGCTGTCTGGAAGTGGCTTTGAAGCGAAAGCAGCCAATAACAAACGAAAATATTGACAATGTGAGTATATCATTTCTTGGATCACGGCGTGCATGCCATATCTTCCAGTGTACCGATAGAATGTCACGATTTTGAGGGCATCTGAAGATTTATTTGGATATTAAGCAAGTTAGAATATACAGTGGTGATCAGAATCACGGAATCACTAGTAATAATCCTGTTTTGTTTTGTGTGTGTATAATTACGTCATGGCGAGGGCTCGACTTTTACTGGCTCAGATTGGCAGGGTGTTACCTCCCTTTAAGAATGTTTTTCTCACTATTCTTCAACAGCCAGCTGGTGAGTTTTCTCTTTGGGCTCTTCATTTTCCTCCCACATCTAAAAACAGAGTTCCAATAGGGGATTTTGCTTGTGTTTTATCATGCTTGGATGTGGTTTTGCTGCCCAATCAGTATGTCAACATATTATGGTCCCTAATCTTGTAACAGATAGGGATCTACAATTTCTTTACCCAAGGAATCATACAGCAAGGCAGGAGAAGATAATTTTAAGGCAATATTTAACACACTATTTTGTTTCTTACTATTCGTTTCTGTTTTTCTTTTGTTGAAATAATAATTCTCAGACAAAACAGTATTGCAAAGTCTGCATGTCCTGAAGTTCACTACCAGTTATATTTCCATAAGAAACCCCTACATTAAGGGGGCCACTTTGTGGACATCAAAACAGTGCTTCTATCTACATTGGTGAGCACTTGGGGTATTCAGTGTAAAGACATGGGATGGTATAATAATTTTGGAAACATCTGTAAAATCTGCTTATAGAAATGTCTTAGAGCCACCTGATATACCAGAATACACTAGAAATTGTGAGAGGAATCAGTAGAATAAAAACTAAGACACAGGACAAAGATGTGCGCTGGAAGGTTCTGAACTATAAACCAATTGCGTTTCTTACCAAGATTAATTATTGGAGAGCAGACTTCCGCTACACATGAATTTCGCATTTGTTCTGAATTGCAACAAAAAAAATGAAGGCAATAGCCTGCAGCACTCATCACCGCCAAGGTATACTGGAGGATTAAGTTGGATCCATCTTGACTAAGTTTCTGTTCATATTAATATTATTTTATTATCATATAAATTATTGAAGTTTGGATCAACCTATGTATTGGTCTATCCATAAATAGGCGCCATCGTGATAAAGATATGCATTAGTACAATCACAAATAGCTTGGATCAACTTATACATTAGTTCAGCTATTGATAAGTCCTATCAATATACTAGTTTAGCCATATGTGGGTGGGTGGCTGGGTTCAATATCCACAGCGTGGAAAGTGGTTAGAACTTTATTCTTGGCTGTGGATTGGTTTTTAAAGACCAAGAGAGACAACTCTGGAGGAGGATTCAGCTTAGTCTGGGCAGTGAGTATATCAGTCTGTTTACAATAAAAAAATTTAAAAAAACTGTACTTATTTTCAACATTCATTGAGAAATATCGCTGAATATGGATATTTTTTCCCAAACTCTGATTGTAACACCGAAAACAGAAAAAACCTGGTATAACTCATTAAAAATGGTGACGAGACAGAAAGGGCATTGACAAAATCATTCTAGAGATTATTTGTACTAAATGGGATGTGCTGCATGCCATTATCTGATAAGATTTTGCTTGAGGATGAGATATTTGCGTGTAATATTACTTATTGTAGCTAATTATTTTAATATTCAAAAAAAAAAGATCTTTTACAATTTATATATGACACATTTTGGATATCAATAGCGTATAAGCATAGCACATCAACATATTGTGTGAATCATTCGTGTTTGCCTTTTTAATTACTAATGGCTTTATGTAACTAAAAACCAACATTAAAACGTCTGGATTTCCAGAAAAGATAAAGTGAGGTACTTGTGGAAAATCTGTTGGCTGCTGAGAGGAACTGAAATAAATCTGAAAAAAGAAAGTGACAAATGCAGTTAATTCTGAACAGGGCTGAGGAATAACCATATGCGGTAATGACATTGAGTGGAACTCATTTTATAACAGGTGATAGAGATTATTGGGTTTGTGAAACCATGGGCACTAATGCTCCATCATTTCTACAAAAACTCCTTTGGATTAGAGGCAAGAGAAACTGAAGCTGTGGTGTGGGGAGGGTTCTATTGGCTGTGTGAAACCTTGCTGACCTTGTCCAGAAAGAAGCCTTGCCACTCTAACTTTCCTGATGAATCTCAGGAATCAAATAATTACCTGGGTGGCAAAAATCTTATTTGCTTCCAGAAGCTATTTTTGTTCATTTTATTCCTTGTTTTTCCTGACTCAGAAGACCACTTTGTGAGCGAAGGTCTCTTCTGTTGTGGTTTTGTACATACATTAAGTCACACTGCAGGATTGCAGCTGGTGACCATGGGATATGGTGACCTCGTCTCTTCCTCTCGGGGCTGATGTGTTGTTGTTTTGCCAACGGAGACACCCCATCTTTAATTGCCACAAAACCAGTGCTGTCTGTCACTTGCAGTTGATTCTCACTTTTTGATGTCAGTGTCGCACAACTGAACAACAGAGAGCAGTAGAAATGCTTGATGAACAACAACTAATCTGTCTTACAGCATGTTTCGTTTTTAAAAAAAGTGTACACAAATTGATAATCTTCCTTGGATGGAGGGAAGGTGGTGCGTTACTTTTCAAAAGCTGGAGCACTTTTGCATTTTGGAATTCTGGAAAAGAACAGACAAGTAATGGCAATCCCCTGTACTGCCAAAACAGTTGAGTTTCAAATGACTTGGATTCAAAGAAAATTGGTGTTTCTGTTTGTAGAGAGAGAGACCATTTTTGTCTGACCTGGCCAACTTATAGCAGCACAGCACTATCTAACCTATAGCTTTAATTACCATCTTTTAATTTCTCATTTAAGTGAGAGACGGATCATGGCAATCCACAGTCGCTTACACTCACGGTTTTTCTCAGGTAGCTCCAGAATATCTCCCTAAAACAACAACAAAAGAAGGAATTCGGTGAAAGCAGCTTTTGCTTTTAGTTAGCACACCATCATTGGCTCTGTTGCATCCAATTTGCTCTCTTATAGGGCCTTCTTTATGTGGAGGGCATGCTAGCCTCTTTGTTATCAACCATAACTCTCGGATTTTCTATGCCACAACAGTGTTTCTAATTAGTGTTTGATTCATATGAGAATGATGCTTCTGCTCTTCCCATTTGATTGCAAATTTCTTTTATAATTGAAAAGTTGAATGGATAGAAATGAGTTCATCTGTCTCTTGTGTATCTGACTGTGGCTTGGCACAATGAAGTGCACAATCAATGCTTTGGTTGATTAGGAACAAAAGCTGTTCTCAGTTGTTTTGCTGCTTTTGTGTCTGTGTGAAAATTGATTGTTTTCAAATGAAACAAATTGGCTAAATAAAACATTTTTAATGTACAGTTTTTAGATATTATATGTATTGGATTTCTGCACACTTTATTTCATTCTTTCTTATGTGAGTCAGTTGAATGTGACGTCTAACCATATCAGAAATCTTGAAGAATCAGTTAGATTCTACAGACGAGAGAGAGAGAGATGTGATGTGATGTGATGTGATGTCAGTACAGAGAGAAAGAGATGAGATGCGAAGGGGAGAGGTTTCTTTAAATAATAAAGTTGTGAATAGTGAATGTTGTTGGTCATTTGAAATAGTGACTAAGCACTGACCACCTAGTTATAAACATAGTAGGAGCCAAACCCTAAACCATATCCATTGGTTAAAAATTTACAGTGGCTATTATATGAAGAAACCCCCCCATTTTTTTCTTGTAAACAGATCGATATACACTCACTGCCCTAACTAAGCTCAACTCTCCTCCAGAATTTGCTTAGCCATCAAGGACTTCTAAGAAATCAATCCATAGCCATGAATGCAGTTCTAACCTGCTGCCACACTGTGGACTAATGGATATTGATCTCAGATATATGGTTAAACTAATATGTTGATAGTTACTTACCTGTGACTGAACTAATGCATGCTGCCAACTGATCAGATCAACCTATGGTTGAACATTTTATCTCCCTTTTAATGTGAAAGCCACACCTGAAGATATGCCAGGCACCTTGATAAAGGGCTGAGAAAAGGAAAAGATGGTACTTAATTTATAAACATTACATTTAAGACTGGTTCTATTAATAATTAACAGAAACAAGAGTTATATTGCCATAGTTCTTTCTGTTTTGTGTAAAAAATCATTGAAGGGCCTGCATGAACATAGATTTTGAAAAATCTAACTGAAATTTTTGTTTTGCCTTCCATAAAAAGTTTTAATATTATTACTGTTATTATTATTACTAGTTAGTTCTCTCACTGGTTCACTTTTTTATACCTTGGCCTCTTTTGTTAGATTTTTTTGGTTAGGACAGACTGAATTTAGAAAATAATGTCTTCCCGGTTACAGTTTGACACCCTTTCTTCTTGACCTCCTGTATGATAATCACAGGTGGATGAACTAAATCCAAATTTAAAACAGCCATGCCATAACCAAGATTCTCCTAGCTCATCTTTTCAAAAAGTCAAATACTTTATCTATATTTCTGACAAAATGAAGATGCCATTGTTTTAACTGTTAGAAGAATACTTTTGTCTGTGGAAAACATTCCATGCAGCGAACATCTGCCACTTAGTTTAATAATAATAGTAATATTGTAAATATGGTCAGAACCCAAGAAGGGCTGGCCTCAGCTTAGTTGCAGTTTTTGAAACATTCTTTTCTTTAGGGGTTTACTGAAAGCATCCCAGACTCACATTGCCAATGCATTATAATACAGAGCAGCCTGGCTTGCAGACTCCCTAACAACAGGGAAGGCTAATGTGTATCTGACATCAGAACTGTAGGCGAGTGTTTGTTTACAAAGCGATTGCTCAAATACATCTGTTGAAGTGGCGCGGTTTGATGTTGTGTTATCGTTGTCTTTCAGGGAAAACTTAAGGAGATTGAAGAATTCTTGGGCAGGAATGTTGAGAGTCTGCTGTGCGTGCCAGTCACCAGTAAAGCCGACGGCAGCCTCATTGCTTTGGTATGTGTCACTAACAAGAAGGATGGGACAAGGTACAAAAACAATGGAGACTTTGACCTTTTTTAATAAATTGTTGCACAGCTCGTTCATATTTCTGCCACTAGGTGGCCTCTGCACCTGCACTGCTTTTTTTTTTCCTCCTCCTTTTTTCAATGACTGCAAGTGGAGATAACCTCAGACTAAAAGAAGAGAAAAAATTATTTAAACTTGATATCTTTGTGATTAGCAAAAACGTTAAAGGATTGTAAAAAAGGAGAGAAGAAAATTGTTTTGCAGGCCCCCGGTTTTAAGCTCAGTGGATTGAAGTGTTGTGTAGGATAGCTTCAGAATCATGGAAACTTTCATATAGAGAAGGTTCTTTCTTTCTCAGCTGGTGTTTTTGCTACAAGATCTTTAGTTGCTTTTACAAGAGAGATGGTTGTTGTTTGTAGATTTTCAGCCCAGCTGGTTTGCAGAAGCTGCAGAGAACAGGTTCTGGGTTCTGGAAGAAGGGGAATGACTGATCCTGCAAAACCAAAGGAACCATCTTGGTTGTTTTGTTTGTTTTTATGTTAGTCTGGCTACAGTTTTGGTGCATTTATATTGGCCATCATTCCTACTGTCAGGCTGCCCACCATTTCTACAATGTTTTGGGGAATGAGCTATTAAACCTATTAATTATGACAGCAATAATGTCTAATACTGATAATAAAGAATCAGTCCCAAGCCTCCAATACTATCTTAACCAGTTCCTTACACACACAAATGACTGAATTTGCAAATGTTCATATCATTGGACTCCATTTTTAATTTCCATTGTTTTTAATTTGCAGCCATTTTATGAAATGAAGTTTAAAAAATTTGCAACTTTTTCTTATTCTCAGTACCTCAGATGCTTTTCAGCCCAACAAATGTGAATTTTTTAAAGGGTTTCTGTGAAAGTTGTACAACAAAACAAAGGCAGCCATGATTCGTAGAAAGGGGTCTCACTTAGATGTCACAAAAGTCGCCATTTTGGAAAACTGCTGTAATATTTTTAATGATTCCTATATTGTGTGTGCTCGAGAACCAGCAAAGTTTGTGTTATGTTCAGGTAAATGTTTATGGTGCCTACCCATGGCATGGTTTAGCATGATTTTATGGCTTCATGAAGTCAGCGCCTTATGATGGAGCATTGAATCTTAAGAAATATTTGGGGCTGACCTTTATGCTGGTCATTGCACTAGAAAAAGGCATAGTCCGATGTTTGGGCAGTTAGACTGTGACATCTGAAAGGTCAGGTCACTAAAATGTTCCGAAATAACATTGCACCTCAAAACAGTCCTAACTACTAAATGCTGGTGATGGTGATAGGGAAAGATCACAGAAACACGGGTTCATTGGTTGTGCTGTTGCTAATAAGTTGATGGGAAAAGTGTAAAGTAACCTTCCAACTTCTGTAAATAACTTGTCGTGGTATCCTTCTGTGCTTATCAAATGGTTGCTGACATTAAAGCTAGAAGCCTGGTTGAGATGAGACACATCAATTATACCTTGTATTAAAAATTTTTTGTAAAAAAACAATGCTTTTGTAGCCTTTGGATTTGCCATTTTTTTTTTTCAGTTTGAGATTGACATCTGTTTTCTTTCTTGCTAAATTGATCTCTCAGTGAGTGGATGATATTTAGAAAATGTCACAACCTCTCTGGTAGTCTGTCTAGCACAGCCTTTGCAGGCTTAGCAGGTAAATTACCTTTTGCAACCTGTTTGTAAACTCTAGAAGTCTCCAGAGATATAGCAATGTAAGGCTCTGGGATATCTTTAGCTCAGTCTTGGCTACATGTGGTTTCCCTCCTTTCTTCACGCTGTATATCTGCCTGCTTGCTTGTTTTTTTTCTTCCATCTGATTGTTTTTATTATTGTTACCATTTGTTCTGCCATATTGTCTAGGACGAGGATACCAAAACAAACTCCAATAGCAAAGGAATTTTGAGTATGCTTTTATCTTGGGCATCCAGTTGACAGGAATCTTTGTTATTCTCTTCATTGATGGATTTATATATAAGATGACAACTTTTAAGGTTTCTTTTTTAAAAAATCTGTATGTTTGCATTGTCTCTGTATGTACACACCTGGCTGGCCACCCTGAGGCCTTTGGGTACATCTTAATGGCATCCTGTTATGTGAAGCTATTAAACTAAATGTAGTAAGCGCCATAAATTAATAGTTTGCACACAGCAGTACCTCCAGACAAAAAGTTATTGTAGCTTCGCTGTTAATATCTGGCATAAGCAAACAAAAGTCTCTTTTTGCATGCCAATGGCTAGCGTTCATATTTAATGTTGTACAGAGATTAATTTTCATCTGGTGTTGTCTGAAGGAACATCATCGCCTAACCTTTGCTGCAAACCATATTGGTGCTTCACAGTTGATGGCTAATGAGACATTCGATAGCCTAATTGAAGGATCTGAGTGCTGATGTAGAGATTGCAGTATTCTAGTTTAATGTAAATGAGTTCACTTCAGTCTTTACAAGAAGACTGGAAGCCACCATGGCTAATATTAGCATCCTAGCTGAAGGAGCTCTCTGCCAATTTGATTCAATTAAACTGAATCATACATTCAAACACTATCACAACTACTTTTCTTTTACTATTATGCTACTACTGCGACATTTTAGTCAGTTTGAATTTTTGATCTTTAGTATTTTGGACCACAAAATTTGGGCGAACTACCTTTCAAATTTTTTTTCTCTTTTTTTTTGCTAAATGAATTTGCATCCAATTGCAGCTTATTTCTTCCCTTTTATCTTTTCCAACAGGGAATTTTTATTTTTAAGTACATTTCTGAAACAACACTTAAAATGAGATTAATCAGAAAGAGAGTTTTTCACCCTACACGCATCCAGACTCTTCAGATATTTGTGCTGATCAGTTTAAAAATGAATGAATGAATAAATATTGATATGAATTTTAAAAAGCAATTTTTGGCTTTAGTAATTGTCTAATTATACAAAGATCATCCTTAATAATATTGACTTAATTTTAAAGGAATAATTAGTTGTAACGTTATTTTTTTTATTAAGTGATATGCAATTTAAATGTACAAATAGTTAAAACCTTTTTACTTTTGCAAAGGAATCAGTTATGTCGAAGTATTAGATTCCCTGTAGGTTTTTCATCAACAACAGCATTGATGATAATGCTTTGAAAGAGCGCTCAAGACTGATTGCATTTGTTGTCAAGTTGTTGTACCATCAACTGCATGTGATGTCAAGTTGTATCATAAAGGGATGCTGTAGTCCACGCAGTGTTAGAACACATCGTTACTGCAGGGGCTGTTCGTTTAGTTCTTAGACCAAAGTCTTAACTTGACAAGAATTTACTGGATGGCACAGTCGCTGCAGGAGTTGATGTGCGAAGGAGCACTAGTATGCAGCAGTCCCAAGCAATAACCTTTTGCAAGGTACTGTTTTATTTGTTTCTTATATATTGAGTTTCACTGGAAAGTGAACAGTGATGGGTTGCTCACTTATCTATGACAGTTTCTAAGCAAATACTTTTTCACCCTAAAGATGATGAGAACTTTAGTTAATAGTAAGGGGATTTGGCTATGTTTCTGTGACCTAAAATCACTGTGATGAAGCAGTTCCATCTATGATGCATTAGGATACATTTTTGGAGGAAATTCATCTGGAATCAGAATAGTAATATGTATGCACTGCAGCTTTAGTCTAGAGCTGAATGAACAGTAATTATAATTCAATTATAATAATAGAAATTCTTAGCACAAATTATTAAATCCATATAAGAAAGAAATAGATTTATACTTTGGAAACTGCCATCTTGTAATTATTTTGCATTATGAGCACCTAATGCATGCTAAGTTGTTTGTGGTTTTCTTAACAGGAGAGCTATGCCATTGCCCATACTTGTTAGCAAAGTATTGAAAGTTTTCATTGAAATTAACGATATAGTTGAGTTACTACAAAAAGCGTATTTAATTTTTAGTCTGCTAATGATGCTATATTCTCTCTAACTGTTATAATGCCATATTCTTATTTTTAAATGTTATAAGGCCATATATAATCCATTAAATATTTGTGAGGTCACATTCACTTCATAATCTATTTTTGATTTTGTATTCACTCCATTAACTGCTTTTCTCATTTGTGTATCATGAGGAAAAACACAAACCCCATCTCAAAATCATCCAACTAACTTAATCTTTTGTCAATGAGAAATTTTAGATTTTCATGGTTGGTTCTCTTAAAAAATATTTAGGGTTTTGTTAAATGTCATCTTAATGCAGACATTTATATTTCCAACTTTAAGCATTTTTTCTTCTTCTTTTTCTAACTCTGTTCAAAAAGCCTAATTTGTGAGCCACAATTTCCTGGGGACTTTTCTTCACATCTCTGTTGGATTTTTGTTGTTTATGCTAGAAATTGTGTCGCTGAGCCAGCTGTGTCTTGCTCCAAGGCAGGGTTTTAAACATAAGTAAAATCAGTCAAAAAATGCATACAAGAAAAACAGAAAGCTTTAAATTTGGGTTAAGATGGCGGTTAATTCATTTTTCGTTTGTTTTTTTTCTAATGTGTTAGATTTGGCCAGGATGCAATTCACACCATCCACCATTGTTTCCAGTACACGGCCACTGTTCTGACCAGCACCATAGCATTCCAGAATGAACGAAAACTCAAGAGCCAGACGGAGGTGAGCATCTGGAACCAATTTCTAAACCTGCTTTCCATTGATAATTTCCATCACCGTCTTCAGGAGCAATTTGTGGAAGCTCAACTGAATCTTCCGCTGTCTGTAACCAACAAAACACAAATTACTCTTTAGCCAGATGCTTTGAAAAGTTGCTTCTCCGGCTGAGGCTTCCGCAGAAACAGTCAGTACCAATAACTGCACTTCACTACGCCTTAGATTATCTGCTGTGCCAGTGGCCTGCAGTAGAAATCCTCTACTAGAATTCAGATACGGAGAATTTTTCTTTTCTTTTTCATTGCTTTGTCTGTCCTTTATTTAAAATCTGATTAAAAGAAAAAGAAAAAAAAATTAACAGTTTAATCTACAAGTCCCTAAAACTTTTCATACGTGAGGCAACTAATTATTCTGAAATATCAGGGTTTTAAATGGACCAGTATTTATTTCTCTCATTGTTTCTCCAAGCAGACAGGTCCTACAATTTCATTTATTTATTAATTGACAGGCCTTGCTTCAAGTTGCCAGGAATTTGTTTACCCACTTAGGTAAGTGCTATTTTAATACATCACAGAAATTGGTTATTCTGGTGAGTGTAGCCCCATGGCAGAACCCTGGACCTCTGGGATCTCGCAGCTTTAGATACAGCAGGCGGTCTAAACCAACCCTGACTTCACCTCTCTTGAGGAAGAATGAACTGAGTTGTGTTCTTCGGGTTAAAAGAGGGGAGGAGGAAACTCAAGTGTTTGGAGAAAATAACTGATAGTGTTATTGTGCCAGATATTTGCTTGGGCTAAGCTGGATATAGAAACGTTTGAACCCTTTGGATGTGACAGCGATGGCTGAATTAAAAGAATAATCGCTGAGCCCCCAGAAAGGACAACATTTTGAGTACCAGGCTGAAAACATGGTTCTGCTGTTTGAGTTGTTATCAAAACAGACTTCTGCACCGGACCGTTCCATCACAGACCTGACTGTTTTAGCGCTAATGTGAAAACCTTTCAAATTTACTATAGTCTATGTGTTTATTTATTTTCTTAATCAGAACACAGTTTCAGCCAGCGTACGGCAGGACCCTGTGGGTGGTTGTGATGCTTCTTAAGCAGCCATGATTGCTGATGCACCTACGTTCCTTATAGGAATTGATCTACTAGCGCATCTTCTTGGCAGCAGCCCCTGTCCTGACTGTTGAAGTCTAAGGGGACGGAGAATCAGCCTTGGTGAGTGGCTGGAGGAAACTCACAGGGGTGGAGGTGCTTGCAGGTGAAGAAGAAAACAGACTAGGGAAATATGCCCCAGCCTGAGCTACTCCCAACCAGGATTTGAACTTGGGCCCTTAACCCTTACATGCAGTCTTCTCCTGTGCTGTCATGGTGCCACTGCTGGTGCATGCAGTCACTCGTGTGTCTGTGTAATGTGAAGATCAAAGTTAAATTCCATCAGGTTTTTGTCACTGTGTTCTCGAATGTTATCCTTACTGAATTATTTTATTGGTCGCTTTGCATTTTTGGCATGGCAGTGTATAGATATTTTTATTGTTGTATATTTTATTTTTAGATGATTTAACGAAGTTGCTGAGAGAAATCATGCAAGAAGCCCGGAACCTAACACAAGCAGAAAGGTAAGGAGACTTGCATGTTCAGTTTAGCCATTTGCTTATTCCCCAATTATTAACTATTCTCACCTGCTGTTTGCTCTTTCTGAAGAAAGTGGAGATATATAATAAGAAAAGTGACAATTTACACCTGGGAAATTAAAGGTGAACAGAATCAGAAAGCACAGCAGAACACCTGAAGATTTGGGCCAGTGTTATTAGGGAGACACCAGTTTCCTTGACCTCGGTGGTTTATACACAAGGATGCCATCGAGTCAGTATTCCCAATCACTTTTGAAATCTGGTTAGGTATTCCTGTCCAGCTTGGTCACCCAGGGTCTGGCTTCTAGCTGTGGTAAGTCTCCTCTTTTTTGGACTAGCATTCTAACCAGTTCAAAACCTGCTGTTAGCCCAGGCAGAGGAATGGAAGCTAGAGAACCAACAAAACACATTCTCTATTTTAAATTAAGATTTTCTGTGCATTTAGTGAGATACTTCATAAACCGAATCAAAATACAAAAGCATAGATTACTTTTCCAGATGAATAATTTTTTTTTTGTAGAGTTTTTAAAAAATGAAGTCTATCATAACTAAAAGTAGTTAACCCCTTTTTTGACAAAGGAGTTTGGGAATGTACATTTTTGAAAGGTATTATTTTTAAGAGGGTTTCGTAATTTAAAGTCATGTCTATAAAGCACCTGTACAAGGAAATAGCTTAATTCCATTATGAAATAATTTATGTATGACCAGATAAAGTTAATATAATTATCCTTATAAAATCTAGTATTGTCACCCTAGATTGTAAGGGGCTTTTCTTCCCCCTTTATTATTATTATTTTGCAGGGTAAATTTCACGAGTTAGCTTTACAGGGTACAGTCAGCTTTAAGTAAAAAAAGGACGCTTTCTTTTACAGATGTTCGGTCTTTCTCATTGAAAAGGATACATCAGAACTGGTTGCTAAAGTGTTTGATGGCATTAGTACCGATGATAATCAGGTAAGCTCTGATATAGCTTGATCCATCTGAAGTTCGTGGAATTCTAACAGCCAGAACGAGGTTTTACCTGCTCAATACACCTAACTAACCCACCCACCCCCCCCATTTTTCCCTCTCTTCCTCGTACGGTTAAAATAGAAGGAGGAAAAAAGAAACACAAATCCAGCAGACGAGCGTGTAATTTATAACATGTAATTGTCCTCTCAGAATAAACGGTTATTTCTTTGAGTACATTTCTCTTTCAGCCTCAGTCGGAGATTAGATTTCCAATCACTCAAGGTATTGCTGGATATGTTGCAACGAAAGGTAAGCCGCTTCTAAGTTTGTAAAAAAAAAAAAAACAAAATCAGCTTATTCAGATTGCTTCTCTACTACACCCACTGCTCCATTCATTAAATAAATTTCAGTGGCTGAATTCTCTCAAACTTGATTATTCCAGAAGACGAAGCTTTATTAAAATCTCTCCTCAACATCTATCTCTTTTCTACCTGATCATACAGCAGCCAAAATTATCTAAACTGAAATATTTGCGTAGTGTTTAATGTCCTGTTCCCCCCTTTTTTTTTACTTCTCACAGGAGAACTACTGAATATTGTAGATGCTTATTCACACCCACTTTTCTACAGCAAAATTGACGAAAATACTGGATTCAGGACCAGGTGAGAGTTGCTGTTCTACCACTTGTAGATTATAGCACTATTAGGAACCCAGAGCCACTGGCCTTTGTTGTACAGTGGCAAGTATAGCCATAGCTTAAAAATTTTATACTCTAATTTTGCTTCATAAAGTCTAGTTAAACCTGATGAGTTTGCACATCGATGCTACATTCATGTATTGAAGTGTGTACCACTTTGTAATTTTTTCACGTACTTAATGGTAAAACATCTCAGGTGGATTCTAACATCGTGACAATAAATGTGACTCGTTTACAAGTATTCAGAAGCGGACATCTAGAAGAGGTCCTGGGTACAGTGTCAAGCTACACGAGAGTGATATGAAGATAGATTTTGTCATTGGTGTTTCTAGGATGGTACAAGACTTTTGGCCATGAGTGTACAATTTTAATGGTATTAAAAGAAAAGATGGAAAGTGTTAATGGAATCCAATGAACTAAGTTTCCATCTTCATTGGGTCTTCACAGAATCTGTTCATGACAATGGCTGCTTGACAGAACTGTCTTAATCACCAGTTTGATTTCCAGCAGATGTAGCAATGTGTGTGTGTGTGTGTGTTTGGGGGGCAGGGCTTTATCAGATTACTACTAAACTCTTTCTATTCCAGTTACAGCTAGTCCGTATGATTTTAAGAAGCCACAGTTATGTTATACAAGGAAACCCTGAAAGTTAGTGGGCTCTGACGTGCTCCCTGTTTTAACGATACTAATAATCAAAATGTGAGCGTAAGAAATAATCTGTAAGATATTTTCTTGGCAATGCTCCAGTGACTGCCACTTTGTCTTTTGAGCTCTTTTGTGAAATGAAAGTAAGAAAAAATTTTGTGACAGCAAAACTCATTCAAACACTTAAGCAGCCAGCCATGCCTAAAGTGGAGGATTTGGCCCGGTTTTAAAAAACTTTGCATACCATAGTTTCTCTTCCCAGCCCCCATATCGCTCTGTCGGTGCAGCTTTCCTCCCACAGATAGATGTGGGTCCTAGTAGGGACTCTCCATTTTCTGCTTAACATGGCATTGCTGGGGTGCTTGTTTCCGGTAACCATGGCACTATACAACGTCGTCAAACATATCTACAGCAGTAGACGGCATCATTCATGGAAGAAGGAAACTCAAGTTTCCTTGAAATAATGATGTAGGTAAGCGTATCAATAAATTTTTTTCTTCTTCATTTTCTAGGAATATTCTTTGCTTCCCAATCAAGGATGAGAAAGGTAAGTCTTTTGTTTTGTCAGGGATTTTTGTGTGCCCCTTCTCTTTTTTTTATCCTACACGCCTAATCAGAATCTCTTCTGCATTAACCAAAATGATTACAGTTCAGCAGTAGCCATCCCAACATTCTGTAGTGTCGCACTGAATTATGGGTATAGAAAAAATGGCTGACAATCCCTGAATTTTTCAGATAAAGGAAAATAAATTATGCTGAGGTTTATTGAGTATCATTAAAATGAGCCGTAATGTGGCGGGTAGAAAGACTGGAAATTCTCAAAATGTTTTTAGTTGGCTACTTAATTGTTTGACCTGCAAATGTATAGCCAGAGTTTAGAGATTCTAATTTAGCTGCCAAACATTGAGAAAAGCTTCCATGCAAAACATGGCCACCATTCTCACTTCCTGGGCTTTCAGCTTTTATTGCAGCTTTTATGGTTACTTATCATTAATATCATCAAGGCATTTCACTTTTAAAATAAAAAATGAAATTGCCTCAGTATCTGGAGTGAATAAATAAATAATGAGATTTAGAGTAATTTAAAATATGTTACCCATTTTGTTTAATGACATAACTGCAACTGTATAATGTGCACAAGGACAACAAACATTAAAAGCATAGTGTTGTCATTATCATTTGGTTTCAGTGCTAAATTATCAAATAAGTATAAGAAATAAGACATTAATTATACTGATTCATGCTTTGGACCCATACTGTTTTGTGCTTTTGTAAAGTGGGAGTAGAAAAAGCCAGAGCATCAGAAACCATGTAAGTATTAGTTATGACTATGTGCAGAGGGAAGTTGAATGTGTCAGGACTTATATAAAGCCCTTTCTAGTCTTGCCCAACTACAGGGCTCAGGTAAACACTATCTTACAGCATATTTGTGATTTGTCTTTCTCTTAAAATAAATACATTTTTCTATTTAATTTTTTTTTTTTTTACATACAGTATTGATATGACATTGTTGTTAGCATATACTAACTATTAATAATGAGATAAAGGTACTATAAAAATAATATAAAATAGAAATACTTTTAATACTTATTCCTAACCTGGAAGTCTTTGTTAACAGCACTGGTGAAGACTGCCAGGTGGGCAGAATCTTTTACATCTGCACTCTCGTCTAATGACAGACTAAATGCTTCAAAGTTGTTGAGCCTCTCTTTTAATGTTGGCTGAGAAATCATCAGGCCACCATGAACCTTGACAATGAAGCAATGTCTGTAGCTTCTTCATCAGGACAGCTTTGTCCAACAAAACTTTGTCAAGAAGTCTTTTAAAATTCACTATCCAAAAAAAAAATACTCTATAGTGTTCTGCAATCTCCTGAGTTATCATAGACTTATCTTACTCGCAACCTTGGATCTTTCTGAATGTATTCTGCTGTTTTCACTGATTTTCTCAAATGGTCAACTTTATCTTGTTTAACTTTGATATGAAAAAAACTTTCATGTGTTTCATCAGATTATATTCTTGTATAGCGGCAATGTTTTCTTGATAAATAAGACACAAAGCTCCAACATCATGTTGTGTACAGGAGAGTATTGCAAAGTACATTTCTTATTGAAAATCTGATTTTTTTTTCCAAATCTAACTCACTTTTATCGCAAGCAGCCATCTTATTGCTGGTTGTTTGATATCAGGTGACATATGCAAAGCAATACTGTAGTAAGATTTCTCCAGAACTGCTATAATGTGATATTGCTTAACATACATGTTAAAAATATTGAATTTTAATCAATAATTTTTAATATCTGATTGCATATCACTTTTAAAACATCTGCGTCGGATTGTGGCTTGCTTCTGATGTAAACAATACTTGCTGACAGCAGATTATAGTACTTTTGTTCAGTCTACTTAAAGAGAAATAGGGAACAGTTGATTATGCAAGCAGTCACAGGGTGCTGCTCTATACCTGATTGTAAAGGGGTTAAGTGTCATCTGGCAATGATTCACAGCCATATGGTCAGCCCATGATGCTGTGTTTTACAGTTGCTACTGTTTGTTTGCATGGTGGTGGTTCACACTCTACTGAAAGTAGAGCTATACCAAGAAGAGATGTGGAGACTCTTTTGTTTTTCCTTTAGCTCCTGCAAAATTACAGAAACTTTTCACTAACTTTACAAACCTCTGGCTGATGTTTCAATTCTGGTTGACTTAATGGAAATTGCCACTACTTCCAGCTGCAGTAATTTGGCTATTGAAAGTATTAGCGTCATGTTAGTTATTGCTGCTTATCGGAAATTCTCATTTCTCACATGGTTCCCTTCTCTTAAAATCTACCCTGCAGCAGACTGGAGTTTTTCAGCAGCTTTATTTATTACATGATGTCATAGATTAGCAAAATATAATCACCACTAACCCTGAACCAATGGTACTTTCATTGTATTTTAAATTCTTTTCCATTTGCTTTTTGAAACTAAACGTTACTGTTGCTCTGCCAGAAATAAACTCTGTATTAATTTATTATAGTTGCTTTTAGTCATAATAGCCAGTCTTATTTTTGGATGGTGCCATGATCTCATAAGAGATGGTATCCCCACCCTCGTCTGAGTGTGTCTTCACCTGCCAAAGAAGCTTCAGAATATCCCGCTATGATTGCTAACATCAGCGAGGAATTTATACGAGTTTTAGGCTTCTGCAAGATCTAACTTCTGAATGTTGTTTCAGGTGGCATTATTTTGTAGTTGTCTCTCACACTATGGAACCCACTGTGTGCATTATAGTTTTGGCAATTTCCCTACTGGCAGCTGAAGATTTAAAGTTTGTGTGCTGGTGAGAAGGAGAGAGAGAAAACAAAGATGCTTGGTTTGAGAATGGTTAGTTGGAGTATTTCTTTCTGTAGGTTGACTTAGGGTATTGATCATCGGAGTGTATGGGATCTGGACTGGGTCTTCCATAACGGCTCATGACTGCTGGAGCATCATTTTAGCATCTTGCTTTTGTCTTTTTGGTATTTTTATGGTAGACTCTGTGAGATTTTTTTTAGAAAAGAACAACCAGTCATGCTGCTGTTTACGACCTTTTTGTTGTTTGTGTTTTTGGATGGAGTTCTTTCACATTTTATAACAAATTAAGAGAGTCTCTCGTCACGGTTGCAGCTGCCATTCACTGTCACATCAAGGCGGTTCTGTCACATTCTACCAGCTTATTTCTGTGAGTGTTTAATCCGAGCTCTTCACTTTTCTTCCATTCCTAATCAGAAGAGTTCCAATTCCCTGGGCCATGGAATAATCTTGGGGGAGGCGCCAAGTGCTCTTTATATGGTCAGTGATGTTAAATATTTCCAACCATCCTGCATTATGTGAAACATTTCTACTTATGACGGAATTCAAGAGAAGACAGACCCTATGGCTGAAATGTTGCAAATTGATTTCAGTAAGGAGCATGAGCAAGAGACAAGATTTTGTGATTTGCTTTTAAATATGAGGCAGCCTCTATGGTACTAGAAGTTATTAAGATGAAAGAAAAAAAGTTTATTGCTAATCTTATTAACGAACAACTCTTTACATACCACATTTGTATGCTATTTACAGAGACCCCTTTAGCAACAGGCCCATCACCTTATTCACGGTGATCTAACACTTATTAGCAGACAGACAGCTTATTATCTTATTCACAGAGTTGTCGTACCTTGTTCATAGACATCTCATTTAACATTATACAGGTGGAAACTTCCCAGATTATGCACTGTTTTGACGTGTATTACTACTAAATACAGTTTGTTTTTAATATTAAATCTACTGACCACACATTATCTACTGCGTATAAGAAATAGTATTTCTCATAGCGATACTTTTGAGACCGCCATCTTGTGCTTGTCAGCTTTTTTAAAATGAGATTAGAAAAGTTAGTTATGTCAGAACCCCTACAAATTCCATATAGCACTTTGCACAACCATGATGCAGAGATGTTGCTAGTGGTAGTCCTGACAGGTGAGTTATTGGATGTTTGAGCACATTAAAAAAATTCTCCGTTGATTTATATATTTCAGATAACAATTTTACATTTAAAGCAGCAGCACCACACAGTTTTTATATTATACTTGAGCCTGTCTTCAACAGAAATTACATGAATGTTGCTGATTTATCAAAAATTAATTTATTCTCATAAGTGAATAGGTATGATGAATTTTTCCCTGTTTAGAAACAAATTGCACCTTTTGGGTTTGGCCGAGAGGTTGGTGCTTGTAGCCAGATAGCTGGCACTGGCTGACCTCCTGTTTAAATCACACACCGATGAACCCTTAAACTGTGGCAATCGCAATCTTCAACGCTCACCATATACGCTAAAAAGGAACAAAATTTTTAAAAAAAAAAAGGTTTTTCATACAAAATTTAATATATACATGCAGGGAGAGGAAGGATGTGAATGAAATCATATGTCTGCCTTTTTTGCTTGCTTGGTGAAGTGTGAAAGGTCGTGTCCAGTCCAGACTGACAGGCTTGTGTGTGGCTGGGGTCATCATGTCCTGTTTCCAGCTGTCTTCCTGAGCTCTTCACTCATATCTATTGTGCCAACACGGTGTAGGCAGCCTACAACATGATAAAGGTACAGGTATTGCGCTAATAGTAAATAGAAAAGACTATGCCACCAGCGCACAGCACCCTCGATGCCAGCAGGTATCTTTTCTTACACAGAATATTTGCATATTTACACTTTTCGGGCTCCCAACTCATTCTTCAGAGTGTGGAAGTCTCTGGACCACATCGCTCATTTTCCCTTTTTTGTTGACATCCTTCGGTATTCTTGCACACGCAGCAATCCACTTGTTTCATGGTTTTTGATGTTCGTTCGTCTCTGTAACTAAGCCCAGATGATAACTTTGCTTCTTCAACAACTTCATCACACTATTCTGTAAGTTTCTTCATTGCTTTCCATGGGGTCAAATTCTCACACAGCTTACACTTGGGTTTGCGTCGAGGGTCATGGGACATCCATGGTGGGCCAGACACCTGAGTGGGTGGACATACAAGCTCTCCAGACAACGTTCCCCTTGCGGGAATCTCAAGTAATGGCAGGGAAAAATCCTGCATATACTTACGTGCACAGCAGCTTAAGGGTTAATTATTTTTGAACAGAGTAATTAGATAAATAACTTTGTGACTAGAGGGAGGCAACTCTGGATTATCTTGTGTGTTTTTTTGTTCAATCAGTAACTACTGGGCACACTTTGATAGCAGCACTGAGAAAATAGTTGAATAATTTCCTTTCTTTCTCACCTGTGTCTTGTATTGTGTTTTTCTTTTTTCTTGTTTTTCCAAGCTTGCACCACAGACACATTCAGCACTAAGCCATACAACCTCTACGTCAGATATCTTCCGTATAAAATAGGTTTTGTTCTTTGTTTCAAAAATTTCTTTGTGACTCTGGCAGTAAACCATAACCGAGCATTTTTGGTTTATTGAGAAGAACTCAAAATGCGAAGGTTCTTTTTTCAATTTTGAATTGAATTTTTGCCTTAATTTCTTTTTCCTTTTTTTTAAAAAAAAAATAGATTTTCAGCCTTTTAAACTGTTGGTAAACTAAAATTTATATATATATATATATATATCAAAATTCTGTGCTCTGGCTCAGTAGATGAAATGATTCTTCTCAGTGCAGGTCTTTGCATCTTGCGTTGGTTTTATAGATTTTCGTAATTTCTAGCATATTTTGGTCATATCAGGCGGCTTTAAGACATAAGGATAAGAACTTCATGATTCATGCTGCGTGAATGCACTTCTGATATCTGAAAGCATCAGATCCCACTTGTGAGTTTATCACCTTGGTTAGTTTAGTGAGGTCCAATCAGACATTTCTCATATGAGAGTCGCCATCATCAAAAGATGCATGGCCATTTAGACATTACTATAATTTGAACTATTTGTTCGATGGGATCCATCTTTCCAGTGTCAGCAGCTGAAGCATTCCTCTATGAACAGTACAGTGAAATATTAACATCACCAAGGGAGAAACTGGTTGACTTGTGTTTGTTTAGTCAGAGATTGTTGAGCCTGGTTTGCTAGTGCCAGAGAGATTTGAACGTGTAGATGGTGTTTTAGCTGGTTTCACCTGGAGAAATTACCACCCTGGCTTGGAAATTGCTTTCACTTTATCCCTATTGACAAGAACAAATAGAAAACTAACATTAACGGAAACAAATACGACTTCTCTGTCAGTGCCAGGTTGTCTCTTATGAATCAAACCTTTTGACAAAACCAGTGCAGTTGTGTAATACTGGATTTATCCTGTGATATTCGTTATACATTACAACATAAACAGCCTCATTGTGTTAGTACAATTAGATTAAATGAGGTACCGGCTGGAGACAGCAGAATGTTAGAATTACAAAAAAATAAAGTGAATTTTAGTTGCATGAATTGTCAGACTGCTTTCATGAAGTCATCTTGTAATTAAGTTCGACGTTAACTTGTGTGTAAGTATTCCACTTTACACCTGTCGTGCAGATAACCTGCAATTTTACATACAGAATGCTTGTGTTGAACACACGGCTAACGTGTATAGATTGTGAATGATCAGCTGTTAGTTTGCGAATTAGACTTTTACCGAGAAACCTGATTTCCAGCGCCGCGTTCATTTTCTACTTCCAGGTATTGTGATTGGTGTTGCTCAGTTATGTAACAAGAAAATAGGGCCTGGCTTCACTCCGTTTGACGAGGCCATCGCATCAGCATTCGCTGTCTACTGCTGCATCAGCATCAGTCATGTGAGTTTTGGACGGTCTTGTTTCTTTCCCAACGGCAGCCGTCAGTGTGAGGGTGTAGACATGGCAACCTCTCAGCTGGTGATCTCGTCTCTGGACGTTTCTGAGCCGACCGCAGGAAAAAGGAAATCGCTTCTGCCTGTAGGCGGCTGGAACTTAGAAATCTAATTTGCTGAAGCCGTTTTGACACAATCTCTTTTGTGAGCTCAAAGTCAAGAACAACTTGCCCATCCAGAGCCGCAGGGAAGAGGAAAACCCGATTTTTTAAAAAAATTTGTAAAGCCATTTTTTTCTTTACAGCTGGATAACAATAATTTGTAATCAAAGGGAGATAATTACGTTGAGATAATTTTACAGTTGTTCCCCTTAATTGAAAATGTAATGTTTATATTAGAAAGAAAAAGAAAATTTTTTTTTTAATCTTAATTTTAGCATAAACAAGAAATGTCAGTAGAGGGAAAAGTACAAGGAGTTCCACCGAGATGTTTTTTTTTTTTTGAAAGTTCTGTACTTGAAACTTTCTATGATTTTCATTTATTATGCATTTACCTGCTGCCTATCAGGGGGCTGGAGCCATCCATTCGGCCCTCTCTCAGTTCTGCTAAGCTGCATCAGCCGTCCTACCTTTCCCGGCTTTAATTTTTGGAATGCATTAAACAGAAGGGTGATACTGTATTTTCAGAACCGCAGGTGTTGATGACTCTTAGCTATTGGCAAGTGAAGAGTTGAAGTGACTGATAGGCACACCAGTGGGTGGACACCCTTCTGAATGAGCTCTCTCTATCCATTGTTTAAGTTTTAGCCAAACCAAGGACCTTTATGTTTTTTTAAATGCGGAATCAAACTCCTTTGCCCACCAGCTCATTATGGCACGGTCTCCACTCCGCTTTAGTTGCACTGCAGATAATTAATAACCAATTGCCAGAAATCCCATTTTTCTGTAAGAAAACAAGTGGTTTTCACCGATCCAACTGTGTGGTGTTCCTTAACCAAGTCGCCTGTCTCTTTCAGTCACTCATGTACCAAAAGGTGATAGATTCCCAACACAGGAACAATTTGGTTAATGAACTCATGATGTATCATATGAAGGTAACTGCTGTTGTCCTGTCTCTGTTGTCGTGTGCGTGCATGCCACTGTAGCCTATTTCTGTTTCAGAGTCTGATGTACCACAACTTGCGAATCTCTCGGCAGCGTTCGAAATTATCCAACGAGCTTATGACTTATCACATGAAGGTTAGCAATCATTTTCCTGTTTTTACAGACCCTGTGATGGCCTGAGCACTCAAAGAGAAATACCTCGTAATATTTAAAACATAAAGAATCAATGATGATCTGCTGGTGTTCCATATATAAAAACATTTTTACTTTCCCACATCATTTTAAAGAGAATTTTAATAAATAATTCTAATTCTTTATGCTTATCCAACATGTACGGGCAGGCAACAGCAAACTCTCTTTTGAAGGAGTCCTTGAAACAAGTTGTATGTCATATTTGTGCACAATGTAGTATTAATTTATATATGTTAGAAATGTGTGGCCCTTAGTGTTTCCTTTAAAGAATTGTTTACAAATTATAGCTATTATGGGAAATAGAAGTTTTAAAAGCCTCATGTTATATGAAAAAAAAATTTACAAAGCATTATGGGATATGAAAAAAATTACAAAGCATTATGGGATATGAAAAAAAATTACAAAGCATTATGGGATATGAAAAAAATTACAAAGCATTATGGAAGGTTAGTTATGAAAAGGAAGATAGAAGAGCTTATGGGAAATTTAGTTAAATGAGTTTAACTGTTTTGGTAAAGAAAACGAAAGGTGTTAATCAATGAGTACATTCTGTAAATTATTCTTGTTTAGACACCAAACCTGGACTGGAGAAAACTTCGTGTCTATTGAGTCTTTGAAGCTAGGTTAACTTTATCTGTATATGGCATTTACTGGTGTTTACTGATAAAGACAGACTTTATATGTTTTTACCAAAAAAGATGTGTTCCCTCCATTGCTGAGCTGTTTGTAGTGTTTAAAATCAGTCAAGTGTTTGTATTTTCTCAGAAGGATTGTGATAAATATGCAGTCGACTCTAATTTATTTAGATAAAACTCCGATAAATAAGTTTATGTTGCATGTCTTACCTTGATGTTATGAATAGTAGTTTTGGATCCGCTAGGTAACAGCAACCACAACTGTCTGAAATGTGATTCGGAAATATCATCTGTAAAGAAACAGCGCAGGGTAATTCATTCACTACTCACAAAAGGCTGCAGTAAATTTCTTTCAAAAAGACGGTTTGGTAAACTTTCAAAAATGGAGAAGGCCGACCAGGAGGCTAATGCATGACAATTTACTTTGAAACAAACAAAAATTACATAGAAAATGAGCAGATATCTTCCAAAATTATTTAATGGGTTTGCACTGGAGGAGTTAAAAATGCAAAATTTAATTCTGCAGGCACCAAGTGGTAATGTTCCAGTCGTATTCGGCTGGATTTAGTTGCGTACTTCCCTGGCATGGTTTCTTTTTTCTCTACTTCACCCTTGCTGGCCCCTACATTCATGGTGCAGGCGGGACTTTCATACAATAGCCATTGCAGAAAATGGGGTTAGAAATAAATTGAAGCCAATTCAAATCTGATTAAAATGCAGGTCCTGGGAATATTAGAAGAAACCTTGGCGTCTGTCTGTTCCCAAACTCTTTCACATTGTAATGATGGAAGTTTGCAGTAGATGTCTTACCAACTTTGAAGTTTACTCCAAAGTTCCGTTCAGACGCTTTATCGGGTAGATGCGGGAATTTTGAATTAACTGCCAATGGGGCACAACCTGGCGACTCCGTTTCTGTAAAACCGGGGTTCCAATATCCTTGTAGTTTGTAGAAAAAACTCATTGCATAGTTATATAATAGCTCTTAAAATACCCTTTTTTTAAAGGAAATATTGATTCCTTTCATTTTAAGTGTGAGTGCATCTTTAAAAAAAAAAGCGAAAGCCCGCTATTTAAATGTTTCTCTTCTACGCGAGTCTTAAAATGAAAGTCCAGGACTGGTGATGAAATACTGGCAAAGAATGGAAAGGAAGAAAAATGGATTAATTGGATGTTGTTCATGATCTGCTTTCTGTGGCTTCTTTGTTTGTTTGTTATATCGCATGATTTGGAGTTTTCTATCAATATGCAGGAAAACCCACGTTCCCCTCAGACTAACTTGTAAGGGTTAACGTTTTGGAACAGATTTCAGGCAACATTTTTTTTTTTGTTTTCTTTTGCCAGTTTTAATTTTCTAATGGACAAATGTAGTGCTGTGCTCCTTCACCAGAGTTGTCTACCTTGTAGACAGCGGTGTACACCAGAGTTGTCTACCTTGTAGACAGCGGTGTACACCAACAGTCGCAGCAGACTGAATGGAGCAATATAATGCAAAGATTAATTAGCTCTGCTCAGGGAGACTGTTATATTTTATTAACATAGTAAAACTGTATCATTGTGGAGTGTAAATTATCATCAATTTTAATAATAATTAGACACAAGGATATTGTTTGGTTTTCATAAATTCAGGACTATTCTCTTTTAAAGCGCCATGTGTGTGTGTTTGTCTAATATTAATTTTTCTGCTGTGGGATTTGTTTATGTTGTGCAGGTATGCAGAGGTATTGTGAGAGAGATAAGACAGGTATTTTAGGCTTCTCCCATCACTTTATTGTTGGTAACAGATCTGTGTTTCGACCATCATTCCCTAATGCTATCATCAGGATTAGTCCTTAGAAAGACCTCTCTGTACAGAATATCACTATCAATCCCATTTGGAGCTGATATTGGTGTAGACTCAGCTGTGAGTTCAGAACCAGCTTGTGCTGCTGTAAAAGGTATCAGCTCATCCTCAGGACCAACTCTGATGATGATGGCAATAGAGAATTATGTTTCCAAATAAGTTAATCTGATTTTATTACTCATAATAACATCCAGAACAATATCTCTCTCTACATCCATAAATAAGACATCAGAAAACTCTGCATTGTGGATTTGTTTGTTTTGTTTTTTTTTAAAATTTTCTTGATAGGTGTCTCCCGAGGAGGTAGAACGGTTGCTAGAACAAGAGATGACACCATCTAGATTTCTCATGGTCTACACTCATGATCTAGACAAATTCAGCTTCTCTCCTCGCTCTTTACTTGATTCGGATACAACAGAGGTGAGTTCTTCAATCCTTGGCACGTTATCCTAATGCTCAGAAGTCTTTAGTGGCTTATCTTTGTACTTGAATCCAGTGTTACCTCAAACTTTGTGGTTGATGGATAATTGGAGAGCCATATGAGTGGATGGAATCTCTTGACTTTACCTGGTGATGGGAGATTTGAGAGAGATTTTTTAAATGATTAAGGGTTTTGAATATGGGGCCAGTAACAAATTCTTTGGATTATCTACAGTTACCACTGTTGGTCACTGTGGCTGGAAATTAGCTGAAACTGTAGCACATCTTGGGAGGGGGAGGTGTTGTAATGGTCCTGATGGATTTTTAGCTTCCTTCCGCTAAACAAATACTAAATTGAATTAAATCAACTGTTCTGTGTTTTAATTATTTCATGGGTGAATCAGCAATCATGGCTGCCAGTGTATTCTAGAGCGATATGGTAGCCCAGAGGTCAGCTTGAATCCTGGTCAGGACACACTGCAGTTTTCTCCCACATCTGAAGATGAAGGACTCTAATAGGGATTTTCCTGTTCTTTTAGCCTCAGTTAGGTAACAGTGGAAGAGGACTTTAGTTCCAGTCCTTGTGAGTGAAGTTTCTTTGCCATCAGGGTATTGTTAGTAGAGTACATTTCCCATTCCTCTGTTTCAGGCCTGCCTCTTCATGTTCAAAGACCTGGGGTTCATAACCAAGTGGCGCATACGAAAAGACACATTGGCCAGGTAACTGGATACTAAAGTGTCAATTATTTCCCTTCACTCTGGAAAAATGGGATGGATGAGTTACCTGTCAGGCGGAAGGCAATTTGCACCTAAAAGAAAATTCTTAATCCATGGTGACAGAGATTCTCTGATGACCATGGAAAGATAAATAATCTTGTGTCGTTAATAATTTGCAGCAGTCTGATGGTTAATGCCCTTTACCCTCACCCGGCTCCATCTTTGATACAACTAACAACTAGTTTTTGTGTTTGATTCGCCCGGACTTGGTTCATATGTAACTCATCTGATAGAGCTGGTGGCAGGCTCACAGGTAACATTGTGAAGATACACTGGCTAGGAGGATGCCGCACTGATTTTCAAATAGAATATACTTCTTTCTCCTTTTTTTTCCAAAGTAGCTTTAAAAAGCAGCTTTGGTGAAAGACTGAGACTTTCATCTCGGGGATGATGGAAAACTGCAGCATCTAATGTTGTTTTTTTTTTTTTCCTCTAGGTTTCTGATGATGGTTAAGAGAGGCTATCGGGACCCGCCATATCACAACTGGGCCCATGCATTTTCTGTAGGCCACTTCTGCTATTTGCTGGAGAAGAACATTCTCTTGCACAAGTATCTGGAGTAAGTTTGCTTTGTCTCCCCTTTCTTGGTAATTGCGTAATTTTGTCTGTCAGATGTCTCATCATTATTTATTAATCTTTGAAGATTATTCACCTGTATTGTACTAACTTCCAAAACTCACCTTGAGAAAATTTAGCCATGAAGCAGCCCAGTGGTCGCATCCACCGTCAACAGGGATTTCTACTTCCTCCTTCAGTGCAGTTTGTGTGTATGTTGGGGTTAAACAGAACCACACTGTTTATTAAAGGGACAGGAAAACTTTCAAATTACATAAATCCACTCTTCCTTCCAACCACCTACGCAGCACCCTTGTATCGATTTGTCAAAAATTAAATTGGGCAGACTGCTCCACGTACTTGCTCTCTTTTATTATTAGATAAAGTGCCGACGAGTTTTACCGGCGTCCGGCTTGCTTTGGGTCTTCTGAAGGTTCAGCTTTTGAGATCCCCCCCCCCATTAAACAACAACAAACGTGGCGAGTCTTAAACAGCCGAATTGACTCTTCACAAAACCTTCGGCATGGCAGACTTGGAAGTTTGGTTTGTGCTTTAGTTTCCCAGAATATTGAAGGCTGCTTGTTTATCAAACCATTCGCAAAAATAAATTTCTTAGCATTGCTTCCATACCACCAGCACAGTAAGAACGAACACCAAGGCTGCACAGCATGCTATGCACAAGGCCTAACGAAACCTTCATGCGAGGAAGCAGAACCTAACGCTGGAATACGTAAACTTTGAGCAGAATCCAGTCGCACCTTACATAATTATGGCAGACCATCCAGGTCAGTTTAAGCATGGAAAAAGTCAACATATGAAAATAAATACATAGGTAGAATTTTCTGGTTATTAAGCAATAAAAAGGGGGGTTAACTCTACCAAACCAAAGTGGACTGACATCGTCAAAACCAACGTTTTCAGTTAGTCCCACTGTGGTCAGCGCAGACAGATTTTTCTGTGAGCAGATGAACTTTTAACAGTTAGATTTCCAGGGGTTTTTTCCTTCCTTTCTATGTAAACAATTTCCACACGGAAGTATAAAATAGTGGAGAGTGTTAATTTAATCACGAAGCAGCTAACTCCGCCACGGTGGGGAAAGCAGACTGGGCCGGCTGGTATCGTGCGTTTATTAGCGTGTTCGGGTATTCACACAGTATACTGTATTTGTTTATTTCTGTGACCATTTACTTATTAAATATTTATTTTCAGTGACATAGAAATCTTTGCTTTGTTTGTGTCCTGCTTGTGTCACGATATAGACCACAGAGGAACAAACAATTCATTCCAAGTTGCCTCGGTAAGTAAAAACATGCCTACAGCATTGTACTGAATCGTAATTTATTGCAGGAAAACACACAATGATGCCCAGTCGCCATGCATACGCACAAACACATAGCCGAGGTGCGTTATTCCACTAATAAGGGGAGACGTGACAGCTGCTCTGGTTTTTAGCCGGCTTACAAGTATTGAAAGCCGTTAGTTCTCGAAGTCTAATGTGCTGAGAGGCTTTTCCAAAAGCAAGATGTGTAATGATAGATTTAGTCGTCTTTGTTTGAAAATGTGTCCAATTTTCATCTCCATTTTTTAAATTTGGTTATGGTTAACAAATGGTAAATGATGCTGCTGTATCTTCATCAGTCCAAACCTTGGGCCGGAAGATGTTTTTGTTTGATGATGGTTTTGTAAAAAAAAAAAAAAAGAATTGGGTGGGAGGTAGAAACTGCAGCATCTCTTCACCCTGTTTTTGTTTTCCACTCAGAACTCTGACAGGAGAGTTCCTTGTTATTTTCTTTAAGCTTCAGCCATCTACATCTTCATGGGAGGAAAAAACAAAAACAACTTGTTCGCTTTTCTACCATCTTTTGCTGCAGCGTCCCTTGGTTAAGCTCTTGGCGATGCTGATGGCTTTAACCTGTGACACAGAGTGTGATCGAAGGTTTCAGTAGCCTATACCAAAACACGAGTTTGGAAATCTCATTTTTCTTTTAGCAGTATGCACCAGAAGATTGAACATCTCTCCTCATCTTCTGAATGCTTGCGTTGTTCATTATTAATATTATTATTACAACACCTTTTTTTAAAAATTTTCATTTTAGAAATCTGTTTTGGCTGCTTTGTACTGCTCAGAAGGTTCCGTGATGGAGGTACGTACTTTGCCTGTCCACTTGTACTGAAGCAACTGAGTCTGTTAGCAACAAGTTTGTTGTTAAAGGACAAAGGCCAACTGTCTGAGTTGTAACTCGCATGTGATTTTATCAGCTCCATGTTGAAAGATTTTTGTCTGAACAGCAGAACAACAAAAACTATTTGGTACAAATGCATATAAACTTCATTAGAAATCAGTTATTTCTTATATTCCAGAACTGTAGTATTTATATATGTGTATATCTATTTGTTCTATGAGTCCATTTGTCCTTTTTAATGTTTTTGACAGTTGTTTATCTTTGGGAAGCGATGACAGCTTTGGTAACTGATTAAAGCTTGCGTATCTCCTGAATGGAGTCTGTGCGTTTTCACACGTCCTCTACGTTTATTTTGAAAAGGGTCTTGTTTGCACACACCAGCACAGTGTTGACCGATGCCACCTGAGACGGACGAGATCACGTGCTTAGTACATCGGACCACCTGCCATTGCACAAAATAGCTAGTACCTTTCTAGTGGATGCTGTCCTAAGTGGTCAACTAGGCTTAATCATCGTCACTGCATCTGCAGTAATGTGCTGGTTAAAAAAGAGTCTGAGGGCTTTGCATCCTCTTGCCTCCCATGCAATTCTCTTTAATATGGAGGACTTACTGAGTTACATGCCGTGCTGTATCTCATGGCGCTGTAAGTCATATGACATTTGTAGGATACAAACAATGCCATGCATGCAGTTTATTGTAACCATAAGTTGTTCCATTTCTGTGAACATAAAATAAAATATTTAGTATTCTTGGTTAATGCTCTCTCTCTCTCTGTTTATTTTTCCAGAGGCACCACTTTGCTCAATCAATGTGTATTTTAAATTCAGAAGGTTGTAATATTTTTGAAAATCTTTCCAGCAAGGTGAGTGTATTTACAATTGTGATCCTAAACGATACATCTATTCTCCTTCTCACACCCATAATTAATTCTAGGACGTAAATCCAAAACTGTCTTCTATGAATGGACAGAAAGAAAAAAAAAACAGAATGTTTCCGAAAACTCACTTTCACTTGGCTTCAGCAGCTGCTTCTGGTGATGGAAACTATTTTCCAGTAATATGAACAGTAAATATTTTTTTTTTTTCCTGAAAGTAAATAAAAACAGTGCACCAAAATAGACAAAAGAAGTTGTGTTATATATTTTTCTTATTTTAAAATTTACGATAATTAAATACCAAAATGTGGATATTCAGTTAAATATTAAAATGTCCAGCTATGAAAATCTCTCTCCTTAATATTACAAACTCCGTCTATCGCCTGCACCTTATCTATTAAGGTCTGAAAGTGGTTATTGATTTTGGTGTATTTTCAGCTGATTGTTAGTTAAACTCATAAGCAGTTTATTTTAAGTATGTTAGTTAACTAGAGAGTTAAAATTAAAAGAACTCATATTAATGATATTTTGTGCCGGCGTTATTGTAATAACTGTTATTTATTTAGTATCAGTGACAGACGCCATCACAACCCACCAGTTGCTCAGGGTCTGCTCTAGCATTTGAAAATGAATTCCTAAAAAAGATAACAGCTGCTGGTACTGGACGTGAGAATGATTCATTGTGTATTGTAGAACTTATCCAGTGTGGGTTTGTTGAGGATCCTTCTGCTCATCTTCTTTTCTTTCAGGACTATCAGACCATACTTGATTTAATGCGGGAAATAATTCTTGCAACTGACCTAGCTCATCATCTGCGAATACTCAAGTCACTCGAAAAGATGGTAACAGGCAAGTTCTTATTTTACACATGGAATATGTCTAGTCATTTGAGATGCCTTATTATAGTAATGCCATTGTAACCTCTACTGATAATACGGTATTTCTGTAGCATAGCTTATGATGAATCTGTAGTGTACCATTGTATTGCTATAGCAACCTATATCTACAGTGTAATTTTATATTGCTATAGTAACATGTAGTGTAGAGACTAAGTATAAAATGCCTTTTCACTTTTCTATTCTTTTGGAAGAGGGCTGAGCCTGAATTGCATGCTCTAGATGGGGTCTACACAAGCTTCTAAAAAGGGAACAGGAAGGAATGTCCATTTTCATAGTTTTGTTGTTGAGTCCCTCAGATTCTCTTAGTTTCACCTGATTGCACTGCTTATCGCATCTGGGTTACACTGAATAGCCTCATCCTCCTCCTCCTCCTCCTCCACCACCTCACAGGCACATTCTTTTACTTACTCCACTGTACTCCATTTTCTCTCAGCACAGTTCTTGTTATGCATTTTGCTAACTGTAAGACCCAGCGAAATCCCTTATTTTGCAGAAGGGTACGACAAGACGAGCACGAGTCACCGTAAGCTTCTGAGAAGTCTGCTGATGACGTCGTGTGATCTCTCCGACCAGACAAAGGATTGGAACGTTGCCAAACATATTGCGGTGAGTGGCAGTGATGAGAGATAGATAAGAGGAAAGGACGGTGGGCCTTGGGGCTGCTAGCAAATGTGTGTTGACAGAAACAGGTTTTCATTATCTCTGTACTATACACTGAAATACCCTAACTGTAACAGGAAAGCTATTCTGCAGTGGATATTAGATTATTTTTCATTGGACGAAAGTGATCTGGGTTTTAAAAAAACAGATTTCTTATTCAACAAAGGTCACATGTAAAATTTCAATTCTCAGACTCTTTCTCACATGTTAATGAGCCCAGCATGGCGTTGGTTATTTTCTAATAAATAAATACACAGCAGGTTTAAAAGAATATATACAGTTAAACATAAACCTCGATTATCCGAACAAGACAGGCAGGGAACATTCTGTTCGGATAACTGATCTGATCGTAAACAAAGGAAGCCATACTGAACATAATTACGTAAAAAAGCACGGTTACAGAGTTTTTATTCCATTCAATTGATAAAATGTGCACAAACACTGGATACTGCTTAGAAATTCATGATATTTTCTCAAATAAAATCACGTTATGCTTCGTTTTAAATAACGAAAATATGGAGCTGAAAATTCAAGGAAACCTGGCGTGATTACAAAAGATACCTTTATGTACGTGCACAGGTAGTTCACCGAGTTCGTCGAAGATGCTAAGTTCATGTAATTCATCGAGGTAAAGGTTGCTCATTTTCTTTTGCAAAGAAAATACCCAGTCGCTGTTGCTTGAGGTGCTTCTGTTTCTTTGTTTTTGCCAGCGATAACATTTGACAACGACGCACCAACTTAACGGGGTCGACTTTGTCTTGTGCTTCATTCGGCTCCATGAAAAAAGTCACAAACCATCGACAGCTTCGTTGATGGGGACTGGAGGAGGTGTCGGTATCTGATTTCCCTTATCATCCACTAATGCACGTGAAGTGTCACTTTGTTTGATAGATCTCTCAATCGCTGGTCCTGCTTTCTCCATGTCGGACACTGTTGCTTTTCCAATGTTGTACTTCTGTGCAATCATTGATGCATTTACACCACGATCCAGACGCTGTAAAATCTCGCTTTTCTGTTCGATTGTCAGTGGTGTTCGCGTTCCCTTCACAGACATGGCAACAGCGACAAACTCGATCACTTGTGACAGATACGTTCTCGGAACAAAGTCGCAGAGCAGTGCTGTTACAGCCACCTGCCGCCCGCCCTGTTGCCTCACAGGCCTCTGCAGTAACTCACATTGGCACCGCCGGTCACCCACCCGTGGGGGATTGCTGTCGCTCTGCCACCATAATGGAAGCGTGGACAATACACGCTGGTGATGGGAGCTGGTACTCGAACTGTTATCGCAGAAGGACTGATGCGATCAAGGCGGACGCACTCCAGCCAGCTTGGCTCTAGGCCAACAACTTTGGCCCCAACACTATAATAAACATACGTGGACACACTTTCTTTTTAATATTCATTTTGTAAACAGGTAATGCAAGGTATTTACACCTCAATGAATAAAGACATTAAAACAAAGATTGAAAGAAATAAATCGATTTATTAAACAATAATAATTATAGCATGTTTCTAATGTTCTTGAGTTCAGATAACACACAGTATGCCTAATTAAATACTCACTCACAGGATCTTGAGATCTTGTTCGGATAACCGAGGTTTGACTGTATATATTGCGTATATGTACATATTGTCTGTTCCAATATATGGAGTTAATTCCACTACAAAAATATTAGCACTGATTTGTGACAACTTTCAGACTATAAAATTAATTGTAACCCTTTCCCTGCAGATTCTAAATACAATTTTGACCAAGAAGTGTGCAGTGGTCATTTGTCGGCCATCTGAAGGATTAATGACTTCAGTGGCTGAAAATGGAGATGATATGAAAAAGAGAGAGAAGAAAAAAATTAAAATGAAGTAAAACATGTCCGTTGTTAGATATTTGCAGACAATATTTAAAATAACTTATCCTTCAACAACAATTTAATTTTTAAAATGTGTATGTGTATTTCAGGGACTTATTTACCAGGAGTTCTTCTCCCAGGGAGACCTAGAAAAAGCCCTGGGACAGAAACCCATGGAAATGATGGACAGGGATCGGGCAAAGATCCCCGAGCTTCAGATCAGCTTTCTTGACAACATTGCTTTGCCAGTATTCAGGTGTGTGTGTGTTTTCTTCCTCAGTTGTAAACCACAGTCATCCTCGACTGGTTTGCTGGCTTCCATGGGTGAAGAATTCAGTCAAGAAATCTCAAGTCACACATCATAAGGTTTGCGTTGTAGGTTGATTGAGCTGGTGTGCAGATGAAGGCGATAGAAAATGCACCAGGTGGCATCATCGCATGCTTACCTCACACCTATTAGCTACTACTATAGGACATACACGTGACCATTATTTTCTTCTTTTTGATCAGTTTATTGAATTGGTTGATTATAAGCATCATATCTCAAAACTTTTATTTTTTCTATTATAGTAAAATTATTGCTTAATTGTCATATTTCTTAATCACATGATCCATTTATTTGCAGGGGATTTTTTGAAGATGCTAATGAGGGTAGTCTGTGATTTAGTTTCAGTAGGTTAGCGGTGCCCTTTCTAGAAATGAAAAGAAAAACTTGTGAAGATAAGACTTCTTTTTACCCATCTGTTGTCTGCATGAATTCTTTTCCTTGTTTGGATTTGGAATTTTATCACCATGAGCAAGAGGAAACACAACATGCCCCTCTACTTTCTCCAAGTGGGATTTTCAGGAGAGGAGGATGCTCAAAGGCCAGGTGGAGGTATTCCAAACATGGCACCCAGACTACTGATGCAGAGGAAGCGTTGTTATACTGGCCATCTCCGTCAGAGGACCATGAAAGGGTGACTTTGCATTAGCCATTGGAAAGCGCACACCATAGTTAACAAGAAAACTGATGGTGAGGTGGAGAAGGAGATGGATGAGGACCAAAACTGTGCTACCTGAATTGCTGCATGTCTGCTGACCCAAGGACATTTAGCTGGATTCGACTATACAGGTGGGACTTTGGCAGCGAAAGCGGACCAAGTCAGTTGTAGTAAAAGCGCACGTGACTCTACTGGTGTGCAAACAAGTGATGACTTCTTTTGATAGGCAGGAGTAAAGAGAAGAACTAAGATGTGTGAAGAAGCTACCCATGGATTAGGTCTACAATGAAAATGCATGGATGACAGCAGCTGAGATCTTTATTTGTTGGCTGTTGGAAATCAATCAAAGAAATTGTGATGTGACCACAGGAAAGTGATTGTTTTTTTTTACCACCCACCTATCCATTTCTGACAAGAATATTGAAAAGTTGACGCTGAACTTCTACCTCCAAACACATCAGTTATCCAACCATGCAGCCCAGGGTTTATTTGGGATGTAGAAGGCCATTAGCTTGATAAACAGTTGTTTGTCGAATCACCAGCACAGTTATTGATGGATCTCAGGTGTTCCTCAAAAGCCAAGAAACTCAACTTGCTGGAAGCTGCGCACATGCTGCAGAAGGCATGGACTAAGGCGAAACTGACAACCATCATTAATCAGGAACAAAGGATCTAACATGTGGATCACCAGCTAGGCACAGAAGGCATGGACTAAGGCGAAACTGACAACCATCATTAATCAGGAACAAAGGATCTAACATGTGGATCACCAGCTAGGCACAGAAGGCATGGACTAAGGCGAAACTGACAACCATCATTAATCAGGGACAAAGGATCTAACATGTGGATCACCAGCTAGGCACAGAAGGCATGGACTAAGGCGAAACTGACAACCATCATTAATCAGGAACAAAGGATCTAACATGTGGATCACCAGCTAGGCACAGAAGGCTGACATTGTTTCTTCCATACCAACCACAGAGGGGTTTGAGTTACATCACTTATTCACATAGATGCAAAGTGCATTGGACAACACACAGAGCCTGAGATATACATGATGATGCAGCCTTGCATGCACTGCAGGGATTTTTTGTGTAATGGGCACTCTGACACAGGAGTGAGTTTTAAGTCGTGGAGCAATGCATAACTCCTCAAGCATTCGTGTATTTCCTGTTCACAGATAGACGTGTGCTTGTAAAAATGTTGAGTTGTATATAAAATCTTGTTTATGATGTACACGTGTTACGATATGGCAAATAGTTTGTTGGTCAGGGCTTTGCTTACTGATAATAGATTAATATGTCAATGTGCTTCTCTCTGGATTTCAGTTATTTGCATATTTTAGTTAAATGTCAGGGAGTGGAGCTGGTCACACGTTTTGGCTGTGTGGCTCGGTCTGTTCCATGTCTTTCTTTTGTCTGCTTCTCGTGTTAAGGAAACATCTGTTGGTTATTGTGGATCCCTTTTAATTTATTTTGATTAACTTAATCTAATTTAATTTCCTTGTATGTCTGGAATGTTTTATTGGGATAGTGAACAAATAATGAGAATTGCAAATGATAGACGTGTATGTATATTAGACATACATAATAAATATACAAAAAACAATACATTGTGCAGTGCATTGGTATTTGCTATGTGAGCCCTTTGCTCTATATAGAGCATGACCCCTTTCTTTTATGGTCCCATACAGGTTATCAGCGTATGACTTTGGAATGTTGTTCCAAATGTCCTATAGCACTTTCCATAATTCCTCCAAGATGTTTGGGTACTCTTTGTCTTTCTCAGTAGTTATATAACATCCTACAGCCTCATTGACGTTCATATTGGAATTTGGTGCAAGCAAAGGCTCTTTGCGATTGTTCCAACAGCCCTTTTACATTCCAGATCAGTTTTTATCACGTTGGCTGTATGTTTTGGATCGTTGTCATGTTGAGATGAATCCCTACCCAATGAGATATCTTCTTCCAGAGTAATAGCATGATGGATGAGAATCTGTCTCTGCCTGCCAACAGGCAGTATACTTTTGGTTTTATGTAAATTCCCAACACCTTTGGTTGATAAGCAGCCTCACATTTGTATTGGTCTATCACTGACTGTTATTCCACTCTCCAGTCCACCTTCAAAAGAACTGCCATCAATTATTGTCAGATGGTTAAAACTTGGATTCACCTATAAAGGAGACCTTTTTCCAGGTCTGATCATCTCGCTGTTTTATTTCTGCTGCCCACTTCAGCACTGAAGTTTGGTTGCCTCTTCTTAGCGAAGATTTTCAGGCAGATACACATCCACTGAGACCATTTCACTCCCTGGATCTTACTGTACTTGAAAGAAAAACATCAGTACTTTCAGCCAGGTGATCCACAACATCTCTGCTGGCCGGCCAACTATCAAATAGAAAACATACCCTGAGGTACTTATCCTCACTTTTGGAGAGTTTGGATTTTCCTCGATACGTGTGCTGTCGGCAGTACCAGTTTCACGCATCCTCCTCAGAGCCCTGCCTACAACTGCTTCTGAAACTGAAACATGAACACGAGGCTGCAATCTGCTGCATGGAGTAGTCTCCACTAGCAAAGACATTGATTTCTGTAAACTTATCTTATAATATTTCCTTCCCAGGAGCCATAGTATTCACTACGCATCTACCACACTACAATGATATTATTATCCATACTTTTTAATCTCTCTGCAGGTCCGCCGCTTTCTAACTGCTTACATGACAACCAATCAGAGTGCACTATATCAACACACAAGATGCAGTTCCATCTGTGTTATCTACATTCCATACCTGTTTTTTTTTTTCTATTTCCTAAAATTATGTCCAATACTATATATTATGCACAGACATTTTGGGATGTATAACTTTCTGCCATACAGATTTCTTTTGACTTTTTTAAAGAAACTGGAACCGACCCATTTTCAATTTTCTTTGTAGTCTCCTGGCTCGACTGTTCAACAAGGCGAAAGAGGTAGAGTTTTCTGTAATTGCCAACAGGCGTCGCTGGCAGAAGATCATCGACCTTCTCCACACACGGGGTCAGAGCGTTGAGAAGCTGACACTGGACGAGATTCTTGCCCTTGAGATTGATGATGAAAATCCCCTGCAGGAGAGAGAAACGTCGTGATAGTATTTTTTTGTTGTTGTCGTTTTTGTTGTTGTTTCTGTCGTCGTTGTTGTCGTCATCCCGACGAATTCTTTCTTGAAGCTTTCCTTTTACTTTTTTATAAATATTGACATTGTTATGAAGCTCAATGAATGTCACCGCTGTCGTCTTTGTGCGATTGGTAAATCTGCTCTGGCAAGAGACAGGACTAATTATCCATAAGTTGTCCGCTGTGGACACTGGTCACCCATGCGGTTTACACAGGTAATCTCGCCTGCCTTTGGTACTCATGATCAATTATCCCCACTGTCTCTCACACGCTGGACTGCTGCACTTTAAAATAGCACCGAGCTCTTTGTTGCAAAATGTTGGAAAACGAAGTGGGGCGGAAGAGTTTGTGGAGGAGAAAAAGATGCTCAGTGTATTCTACGCAAAATTTCATAATGGGTCACATTTTTACTGCAGTATTTCTTGGAAAAGGGAAAGCAACAAAACCCTTTAGTTTTATTTCAAAATTACTTATAAAAAAAATGGTTCTTTTGTTTGTTTTCCTGTATCACTGTAATGAGCAGTTTCTGTTCAGTCGGGATCATCCTCAGCATCAAGGAACAACCTGTCTCAGCTTGAACCACCCCCTTTTCTGTCATCTTTAAGCCTTCATCCAGAATCCACCATCAGTCAGTTCTCTGTTAGCCACATTATTTAATTTTAATATTTTGTTCTGCATTGAAAAATGGATTGAAATTTAGAAAAGATCAAGTTCTTTCTTTTCTTAAAACATACGTACATATGTGTATATAGGTCTGTAAAACAACAACATTTGTTGAGCATCTTCTGTTACATGGTACACATCTACATCTGTGGTACTTTCAGCAGCCATAGCTGTTTCCTCCAGTGACCCTGCTTAAAGAAAGCACAAGTACCAATCTTAGGCAGAGAGGGGGGCAAACCACAGGTATATAAGAGAGCATTGCATTCTGGGAAATATTGATCAAAACATTTTTAAAATTATTATTATTATTATTATTATTATTATTATTATTATTATGTTCTGAAAACAAATTTGTTTTAAATTCCAGATGTTAGAACGGAGAACAATGTTTGATGTCTTCTCGTTAGGTCCAATAATTGTTTTAGTAGCGCAATTGCCATTTTAATACTTCTTGATGTATTTTTTGCTTTACTTTCTGTTTTCTGCAAAAAATATTTTGGAAAGTCTTATTTCTTAGCTAATTCTTTTGGATGTCCCACCTTTGAGCGATGTCCAGATGTCACGTAGACACATCAAAACGAAACAGTCTGTCATGAATTGCAGCAAGGTTTCAGATTGCAAATTAGTCTCTGGCAGCTTACATTGCTAAGTTGTAGCCATTTGCTTTTTCTTAACCCTTTTCTTTTAAAGTAATAAGTTAAATTAAAGGAAAAGGTACTGGGTGAAATAAAGACAAGGTCGACAAAACTGAGATTCACTTAGCTATTCAAACAGAGCAGTCATTTGGAAATAAATGCTTGTATTCTGTGGATGTTACCAGTGACGTAACCCATGGTACTTTTCATGGCATTACATTCTTAAAATCAATAAGGTATGCTATCAATTTTTTTTTTTTTTTAAATTAGAGAATGTAATACTAAGAAATTCTTTTTACGCTTAGAAATTTTGTACAACTTAGAGGAACAATGATCGGGTCAGCAAACAGGTATATCTGGAATTTAGTTTTGTTAGTAACTCGTTTGTATTATCAGAATAAATTACATCTCAGGAGGATGAAGCTGTTGATACTTTCCCAACGAGCATAGCTCTCCTGTTGAGGATATCACAGAACAATTTCATATGTCGTATTTGTGCATCATGGTGTTTGGCTGTGCGCTTAAGTCGTGTGTAGCACTGTGGCATCCATAAGGGTTTGATGACAACACTTTTCTGCTCTTGTTTTCAGAGAGCGCAGAAACACAATCTGGTGACCTATGCGGTATCGTATTACAATAGTTAATCTCTCTTTGAAAGTTAGCTAATTTAATTTCTAGTTGGGGCACATGTTGCATGTCTGTTTGTGGCTGTTTATATAATTTTATTATCAGTAATTGAATTTCCTTTACTTTAGAGAAATTAGAAAAAAGGCTAACGTGGCAGAGAGGATAAGTACAGAAGTAAATTATCTCCCCAAAGCTCTGCCCCATCTGATCAGTGAAAATACCATCGAGATTAACAAAATCACGCTTTAATTAGGTTTCTGGTGTAATTAGCTCCAAAAGACTCAACGTCGTGTATAAAGCAATAAATTTCTGTGAGGAAGAACGATGGCCCAGTATGACAGCGGCATCTGGATTCTGGCAGAAGATCGCTCATCTCCCAAGTTGTCACCTAAAATAAATACATAAAAAGGGATTTTTAAAACAATAATATGAGCAAAACAAATTACATTTGGCTGTTGTTAGTTACGTGTTAAACAAATTAAAGAGAACAAATACAAATGAAAAAGATACGTGCTCAGGTGCTGTGTCAAATTGGGATTAATCAGATGAAATTTGTTTGCAGCGACACTATACTGGTGTTGGTTTGTTGTGGCTGGCAATAGGTTAATCTTGTCAAGTTATGTAGCTATGGTTGATGTGACACAGTATCCCAGAGCAATTCAGGATGCAGGATAAACTGCTGAGACCCAATTTGGTTTTGTTTTTGTTTTTTCTTTTTTGCGTTCTTCTCAGACACATTGCGACTACCACATTAAATGCATTATGACTCGTTATCCAAGTTTTAATACGTTGCCGCCTCTGCGTTTTCTCTCATTTCATCCTTTCATTTTGTTGGTTTTGTTTCGACCACCCAGCAGAAGGGTGAACACGGCAGGGTTTGTCCGGACAGAAGATTAGCCACAAAATATTGACGTCATTAAAGCCCTCAGCTGTCGTAGGCGTTGTGTGCACATGCCATTAAACGTTTACAGTAAAACCAACAAAGTGATTAGTTCCATGTGATTTTAAAATTAAAAAAAACAAACAAACAACAACAACAATATGGCTTAACACCAGTTGGACTTATCGCTAGTAAAAGTCTACTTTCCAAATTAGAAGAACCTCCAGAGACCCAACATCAATTGTTAGCGAGCTCCTGGTTTGATGATGTTATCCTCATCAGCTCTCAGAAATCAGTCTTTCCACAGGCTTCACAGAAACACATTGCCGACAGAGCCTGATGAGAAAACAGATAACATCTCTCCTTGATTTAACAAGAGTTTGGATGTTGGTGTAATCGCCTGTTGCCAAGTCTGATTATGACCATTGCTGTACCACAAGGGCTGAAACTGTCCCATATAGTTTTGGTGTTATCTTCTATCCTTCTGTAACAGCCTAGGACACGTACCTCATAACCTCATAACAGGGACGCTAACTCTTCTGGATTTTTTCCAGCTCATTTCTCCATTTTGCTAAACTGAATATTTGCTCTGAAGACAGAAAAGAAAAGAAAAAAATCTACATTTGGGGCTCTGTAAAATGACAGCTGGTGGAGGTGAGCAGATACATTAAAACCAGTCTTGACTCACATGTGGCTCTGCCTCTACATCACAGGTAGCCGATGATCCAGCATGAAGACTGAATACCCAAATATAGATCGTCTTACCATTTAGCAGACAAATTAAACTTTGGACCAAATCTGTGAAGTTGGATATGAAGAAATTCAAGAAAAACTGCATTTAGATTCGGCCACATTTACAGACCCTAACACTTCCCGACTCGTTAGGGTTGCCAGGGTTATCTATACCTGCCAGTAAGCTGTTCCACTCATTAGCAGTTTTGTTGCTAAAATTAAATATCATCAGATATTTAATCATGTCAGAATCTTAGCTAATTTGTAATCATGTCTCCTGGTATTAGGGACCGTTCTTCGTGTTTGTTTCTCCTATTTTTCAGTTAAGTTTGAACCTATTGGTCTGAAGCAGGGAGGGGGAGGACATTTGGGTTGTTAAATCTTTGCCCAACCAGCTCTTCCCAGTTGATGGTAGCTGTTCTGTTTGTGACCCCAAAATTTGTAAATATGCAGGGAGGAATTTCTTTAACTTCCTCCAATCTCTGCTGTAGACAGCAGACTCGAATAGCCATGACAGGAATGGTGATGGATATTAGAATAATCTATGCAGGTTCCTATTTCAAGACTTTAATTGCTCCTTCATTACTTGGATCATGTTTTCTCTTACAATTTGAGCAGATATGACAAGTGAAACATCAGGTGAATGAAACTGTACATGCTTAGTGATGTCGTTGTGCAGAGTTAATTTTTTTTTGCTTGACTATGGCTGCTGAAAATTAAAATTAAAACTATGTAACTGTGGTAAAAATGATAAACAACGAATTTTTTCCTCCCCCATACAAAATGTGAGCCTAATTTAAAGCTGACATACCCATAAATTTTTTTAGTAGCTTGAATTTCATTTTATGTCTGTTCACTAAAGTTAATTGCATGTCGTCTTTTTACATCATAGACTTGACCTGTTTCACGATGGTGATGGGAGGAATCAATTTATCTCACAGATGGTTGGGATCTCCTGACATAGCTACAGTATATAAACTGGTTGTTTTAACGTAGGCTAGTAGAAATTTGAAGAGAAAGAATTGGCCAGTCAATTTAATTTTTACAACCAGTTCTGGTTGGTTGGTTTGTTTTTTTAAAGTAACGCTACTTAGGATGTACATTTATAGTGCAAAAATGGCATCTGCGGCTCAGATTCAGAACAATCATCGTGGATATTTATTTGCAAAATGCTAAATGCAATATCTAATCTTCTATTAAGACCATGCAAAAGGGCCTGTGGTTTGTATAAGCAGGTAGACTTTATGTACAGTTAGTTGGTCACCATGGTTGTTTTCTCTGTGTATGGGTACGTCAACTTTAATGGTATATTGTAGAGTTTATTTTGGGGGTGGTACTGCACTATCATTCCCTTAAAATGAGTGGTCAGAAAGACAACTTTAACTACTATGGATATGTCAGCTTTAAGAACCTTTTTTAACAGATCCTAATATTGACATATTTCATGTTTAGGAGAACGTTTCATACTAAAATGGTTAACGATTTGATGGGGAAGCTTGTTTGATTTTTTTTTTTTTTGTTTTTGTTTTTGTTTTTTAATGACTGGGTGTGTTATTTAAAAACGAGGCTGTGTATGCATAGTGCAGCGTGTTGTAAATACCATGGCATTGTCTGTAATTAGTCAGACAGACTATTCTTAAAAATCTTATTTGTAATTTTTTTTGAAAATGATTTTAAAGTTGAATATACTGTATTGTTTATAATTATTTAAATATTAAATATTGATAACTTTATAAATCTTTAATTTGAATACATTGTATTGTTTGTAAAATAGCTTACAACTTAAATATACATAATTATAATGCTTTAGATTATGTTTTAAAAATCAATTTGCAAGTTGAATAATATAATAAATATTATATATAATTTTACGAACCATGAATAATATTTCTCCTAATTAACATACCGTTATTTCTTTGTCAGTGTTATGCTTACATCTTCGTTTTTTTTTTTTAGAAGAACCATAGTTTTAATCTATTATAGTATGCCTAAATGTTTTAAATATCTGCATGTTTTTCTCTAAAAAGTTAACATTTAGGAAAACTTTTTTCCTTTTAATGTATCTCGGCTGATTTATCTGAACATTTAAAACAATACAGATATTCAAATAGGCCTACACTTCAGTAGCGTGACGTGAGCAGAATGTACAGAGTTGTAGATGTTATATGTCCTTACTGTAAATAGAATAGATAAACCACGAGCGTCGCTTTGATCTGTATCGGTCGTGTACCTAGGTGAGCCATTGTATCTTTGCTGGAGTGTTGCCACTGCTGTTAGATACGGTCCCAGTTACTGTTTAAAATTTAGTATGTCTTGTTAGTCGACTCTTACACGAAAATCTCTAATGGAAGCAAAATTACGTAGGTAAATAACCTGATCCACATTAAATGTCATTTTTAAAGCATTTTTTAAACTGGGATTCATAAGCGTAGGCTGTTGTCCATAAACAGTAGCAAAGATTTCAATCAATTATAAGGTGTGCGCAGTGCATTCTGGGAAATATCACTGCAAATCTTCAGAAAACAAAGGAACATTGCTAAAGAAGATACATTCTTATGTAAACAATGACTTTAGATTGAGGTGGTCACACTTTATACTTACCTTAGAAACTTTTGAAAACTGGATTTCAGATAAAAAGCAATATTTTGCTTGAAAGACTGGAATAATAATAATAATATAATAATAATAATAATAATAATAATAATAATAATAATACAAGTGTGATTAGGTCAAAACTCCCAATTTGGTTAAAAAAATCACCATTAAATTTCAAATGGCTGCCATTTAATGCAAAACATTTTGATAGAATTAAATATTATGGGAAATACAATTCAGTTAGTTAAGATAATGCCAGAACCTGATAGATATCATTAAAGTTATTTGCCCTTTTCCAGTGGTCTCCCATCTTTGTTGTTTTTGAAACGTTTGTAACAAGAAGCAGCTTTTAAGTTTCAGATGAGTTGTTGCTCTTTCTTTTGACAGAGTCTTGTACAAGCTATGGCGGCTTTGTGTGTCCATGTAATATTGAAACTAAATATGTTGTCTCCAGAGAAGTTTTCTGTTCGCTATTTGAAATGTTTCTTCAGTCATCATCTATCTTGATAAATTTTTTTTTTTTTAAATTGCTCAGATTCTGTGTTTTCAGTGCATTTGTTAGATGCATGGACACCATTGCCTTGCCTGGATGTAACTCATCTGTTGCTTCTCTTTGCTTTGCCATTAAGTAGGGGGGCAAAGTCCAAGTCTCTTGTCTACAGATTTACTGTGGTGAGCATAAAGATGCTGTTGTGAGGTACATTTCTTATATTGAAAATTGCTTTCATTCCTTCAGCTGAAAGTGATGGTGAAAAGCAAACAGACTTATGCTGTTTCTCCATCTTGAGTGTGCTCAGAATTTCAGCATTGCTTCATTGCAGCACTGAGCACAAGGAATAACAGCTGCGTTGAGGATGACATTTCCTTACGCTCTACAAACAGATTTGCTTGTCACTCCACGATTTGTAATGTTTGTGTTTTCCACTAAATACGACTGGTCGGACAACAGAACGGTTCTTTGGGATCGACTAAAATAAAGCTGGATTCTTTTATTAAAAAGTCAGATATTTCAAATTTGGTTGGATTAGAATATTCCTGTTTTGGGAGTTTCCAGATTTTATAGCATTAATAATAAACACCAATGATGTTTCATTATTTTTTCATTGTATATAATTACCTACCACAATAAGCAAGTATTCGTTCATTGATACCAATGACAGTTAACCCTATCACCCACTACGTTACTCGCTGTAACCATGATGCACTTTATCTTGCTTGATATATTAACTCGTTGAAATCTGAGAAACGGTAAACTGTTTTGGCACTGAAAGCAGTCTGATAAGTGGGGGGGGTTGGTGAGAAACAGGATCAGATTGCCTTGCTGGCTGTCTAGCCGGGAAACGAATGAATAACAAGAACTAGACTTAAATCCGGAATCCGTGTTGGCTTGGTAGGTTAAAAGCTCCAGCTACCTCTGTTTTTAAAAGACAACAACACACTGATTCATCTCACCATTTCTTTACTATGCACACTTGTTTCTGTTGATGCGTAGTGTACTTCACTAATGTTCAATATGTAATATATCTCATTAGTCACAGTTTTTTGTGACCATTCAGGTGTTTTTTTTGCACATCAGTGTCAAGTGCGATTTATGTTGGTTTTGGGGTTGTTGTTGTTGTTGTTGTTGTTATTATTGGTTGTTTTTTTTCTTTCTAAAATATACGAATATACATATTTCTTTTCATTCTTGCACTGTTAAATGAATTAAATGCAAATTTGAAAATTTCAAGGGGAGACAATTTAGTTTTGACAGGTTTTCTTTTCCTCATAAATTCCTTTTCAGTTAATTGCATCAGGTCCTTTTTGTTTTTTGACATAAGAAAACTCCTTTTCTCAAAAACTTAAATAACCGACCGGTAATGACGGTGTATGGAGAGAACAACTGTGTCGTCCATACAGGTGGAAACATTTTCGTATCGTCGTCGTTAGATGTTATCTGCTCAAGATTTATCAGAGACTTTGTTCTGTGAATGCAGGTCTTCATTTATCGGCCGGTGCTTTTTAATCTTTGCTTATTTGTTCCATCGTAGCGCCAATCACTTCTTTTTCTATAAACTATAATGGCCAATCTATTTTTCTGTTTAAGCTGTAATTGATACTACATTATGATGGATACTTATCTTTCTGTATAAGTCATAAGAGCCTTTAAAAACACACAGTGGCACAGTACAAACACTTTGCTAATGTGTAATTTGGTTATTTTAATATATTTGGTTTCTTAAAGCTGATTTACCTGCTAAAATCTCCATGTCTTCTGAAAATTATTAAAATGATAAGAATGCAAAAGCAGTTAACATTTTAAACAAATTTATCAAAGGAAGAATCTTTAATATTAGGAAAATGTTTTAAATAATATAAATATTACGGGAGAGAGGGGAAAACTAGGTAGAATAAAAAGAGGGGCTAATATGGTGGCAAGAAAAAAAAACTACTTTTTCAGATATCAATATCCAATCAACACAAAAATCTAAACTGAGGTAAGAAGAAAATTAAGGAAATACATGCGACCAAGCTAACCGTGTACATAATAAGGATCAATCGGGAAATTAAGAGAATTTGTTTGTTTTGTTTTTTTAAAGCCTTGAGGAACGAGAAGTACTGTCATCAAGAACTGTTTTTTAATGCAATTTTCAAAATTTCTTGAGAGCTAAAGAGATTGGAGATTTGAATGGCAGCTGTTGTCCTGACCTCCCCGCAACGGTCTTGAAAGGGAATTCTGCTGTGCCACAGTAGCGGGCCGGGTGTTTTTAGTGAAGGAGCTGCAGTCAATACTTTTGATGTCAGAACTGCAGGTTTCTTCAGAATGTAGTTTCTCCGCGTCCACAAGACATGCGGGAAAACCCAGTACCTTTGCTGCAGGAAAACGGCCGAGTCGTCCTGACCGCACCGCCAATAAGACTGGACGACCTCTCTTCGGGCAGCACGAAAAACTGCACATTCTAAATACTGGCACCGTTGTAAGACTTTGTAAGTTATTTCACTAAACCACAATTTTGTAATTAATCTTTGTTGTTTTTTAAATACTGAGGCAAATAAATGATATCTTCATTTTGGTATAAATATTAATCTATGGCTGCCTATCACGTTTTTATAAAATATGACTGGAACTGTACCTTCATTTCTTTTTCAATTACAGGCTCTACTCCACTACATTTTCCATTAAGATAAACTATTGGTTATTTTCTGAAGTTTACTCTTTCATGCTCCTTTACTATTTAATAAATATTCATCTCAATCAGGTTATTCATTCACTCATATGTATCAGCTTTAAGAAACATTAATACAAATGGATAATTCAGCTTTTAGAATCAATACAAATGCATACACTGGTTTAGGATGCATTAATATAAATTAATGTAGATTTAAGAAAACAAAGAATGTTAACTCAGAGGTTTTTATCATTCTTGAAAACATGTATTATGTACAATATGATTTTTGTTGTGAAGGAATTGCAAAGTTGGTTTAGCAACCTGCTGTATGATAAACAAACAAAAAAAAGCTTTTGATAGCATTTGACAAATATGCAAATCCCCCCAAATCAAACAATGAAGATAATTCATGCAGTCTGTGACAGTCATCTTGTCTGTTGATATTGTGACTATGTTGATGCTGTGTCCTGTTGCTTCATGGTTTTCTACAGTCTTAGATCTTGCTGTTTCTGCAAGAATACTTGTAATTGGACAGTTTTTTTTTTAAAAAGATTTTTTCAATTACTAGCTGCCTTTAAAGGGAGGGTGCCCGTGATATAGCAGATGAATTATTAGTGAAAACTGCAATGAATATGGCACTTGGACTGGTTTCCAAAATTCCTGGGAGGTAACTGTACAACATTAAAATGCTGCTTCCCAATGAAGAATTTAAACCAATTCTATGCAAAACTAACTGAATTAGAGTTAAAATTCAACTTAATTTCCTTCATGTCCAGTTCAGTTCCAACAGATTATGCTAAATACAGAAGTATGGTAAATGGCTTATTTTTGCTCCAGAAAATGCCCTTGAGGATGTTTCTAGGTTGTGGAGTTGGAAAAATCCGTGAGAAAGCTTCCCTCACACAGATTAGCAAGACAGATTTACCTTCCATCAACTGCATGGCTCAGGGAAAAGAACAGTATTTGTCATGCATAGAGGTTAAATATTCACTTGGGTCTGATCAGTACATTTTTCTGTTTACACTGAGATTTAAAATAAAAAAAAAAATTCGCACACTATTCTGAAAACCTGGGTAATTTGAAAATGATATCACCGATAAGGATTTTATGTTATAGAAAAACAAAAAGAAAAAAACAGCTGCTCTGAATTTTCAGTTTTCATTAAACCGATATTGGAACTGTGTCAAAGATGGCTGGGTGTTCAGAATTTGGCCATAAGAGAGAAGTCAACTCACTACCAAAGGAAGGACTTGCTCCCAGAAACTAAACATCTCCAAACTTTATAGGCAAGGATCTAAGAAGTCAGTCAACATCAGGGAATATTTAAATGCCTTTTCTAGGGAAAAAATGGAATGATTTTATTATTGTTAAAACCGAATAAGTTGTCAACCACAAACATCAGTTAGCATAGCTAATGGCAGTGTTGTTGCTTATTGCTTGTACAGTTCAGTGTCATTTGTCTTCTACAGTAACCCTAATTATTCAATTACAAGAGTCACGGGTGCACTTTCTTTAACATTAGACGAGGGGAGATTACCCAAACCAATGACAGTCTGTGCTTATTGGCTTACCTCCCCTGAGCACAGCCTTGCTAGCAATGAATAGCAAACATTTTTGGATAAAATCTTCTAAATTATACATTTTGTTTTTCTTTTATTTTATAAATATGGTACTGTTTGTCTGCTAAGGGCCTAGTGCATTTTCAGGGATCAAAGGCCCCTTTTTCGCCTTTAAATTAAGTAATTAATGGCTTTGATTTGTGAAGTCAAAGCTGCTAAATAAACGATTGTTGATACTGTTTTATCATTACAAAAGTCCCACGTGTACATTCTTTTTTTTTTTTTTTTGCCTAAGTCTACAAAATTCCACCTTTATTCACCCTGATCTTGTTATCTACACTTTACATGTTCGTTCTTGCTGATTGCATCTTTTTTTTTGTTTTCTTTTTATCATGCACTCCGCCACATTTTATTGGCAACAGTAGCAGTTGACCCGTGCACCGAGCAGATGTACAGTCAGAAACTGCTCCCCCCCAAACTTTTTGAAATTGTTTTAATCACTTAAATAATTAGTTACCTCAGATTTTTTGATAGTGCAAGCAAATTCATTTTGTTGGCCCCCCCTTTTTTGAGAGAGAGGGGAGATAAATAAAACATTTACTGCCACCTCTAGTTTTGTTTTCTCTTCCTTGCCAGCGACGAGAGGTAGGTTGACCAGGGCAACCTTTGCTACAGAATAATTGTGCGCTTACACTGGAGAGAATTTCTTTTGTCCTGTTTATTTCAAATATGTTTGTAAACCTCTCTTAGGGAGGGAGAGGAGAGAAACTTATATATGGCATACAGAGTTATGAGTCTGCCATATGAAAAACCATTTTCCATTTCAACGCTTTGTTAATGGAAAAAGAAGAAACCTCACGCACGTTTCACCAGGAATGTCCTTGGGTTTGAAAACCTCACGAATTTTTAAAGATCCTCAGCCAAGCTAACTTTTACGTTTCTGCCATGGTGCTGCTTATCTGTGGGACAACTGCAGCTCTCCTTGCATGTACTTTACTCTAGCCAGCCTTCTCACAGACTGCTGTTGGACTGAGTTAGATTGGTCCCAAGCTCTAATGAGTTTTGCCCGATTAAATCACTTAAACAAGGTCTTTCCAGCTGCTTGCTTGGCAAAAAAAAAAAATGCAACTTCTCTAAACTAACTTCTGGTGATGAAAGTTGAGATGCCAGCTTTTAAAGAGGTACTGCATTTTGGCCTTTATTGGCTACCTGTCAAAAGGTAAACTTTGCATTGAAACCACCTGAGCTGCAGTTTTTCACTTTTCTTCCTTGAGCCTTGAACCAATTTGACTTTATTCTTATAAACTGTCATTCACACACCATTGCATGCACCTCCACAATTTTCTGTTGTGATTAACCACCTTTAAGAGCAGCTTTGTTCCTAGCAGCCATTTTGATATGCCAGAAAACGCAATAGCAGTCATCAATAATAAGGTCCTTTAACGTTTATACAATGGCAGAGTACAAGCTGACAATTATTCTGAGCAGCAAGTAGTAATAACAGACTGAGCATAATAACATTCGTGATTGTGTGGGTCCATAACTATAAAAGTTAATGGTTTATGTTCTGATAAAATCAGTTTGCCAATGTTTTTCTTTTGCCTTCTATTCCTGATTTTCATTAACAAAGTGTTGAGAAGGGAGGTAACTTTTTGTATAGTTACATAATTTTGAATGCCAGAGTACACGTGTATAAATCTTGTGTGTGTGTTTTAGACCAAGCATCAAAATGCATAATAAAGGGGAGGAGAAACCACTAATGCCATGGGAAACAAAAAGGTGCTACTTCTAACAGAAAAAAACCTGATGCTGAATTGCATTTAAAATACTGCTTGCTTACAAACAGACAAATAAAGCAGATCATATTAATGTCATTCCAGACTAATGAGAGGTACAGACCAACTGACAGCCATGATATGAAGAATCTTGATACAAGACTTAAAAATGAAAAAATCAGGCATCTCACCAAACAGGAAAGCAGTTGGCCAATGGAAAGACTCATCAGTTCTTTGCAATGGTACCACAATGGTAAAGCAAAGAAATGCTCAGAGGTATCTACAAAATGCCACTTTTCACGGCATGAAACTCACCAAATTTGGATCCCAGAACTGATGCAGCACTGGTCGACACTGTTAGGAAGACACATGGCTGCCTGAGGACAACCAAACCTGCTTGCTAGACATCAACTCCAGCACATGCAAACCGAACATTTGAAGTTGAGACAAAAGCACCAAGGCATACCAACCTAAGCAGGATTTCATCATCTTAAAACATCAGATATTCTTTTTGGTATCAATAATTATATTTTCTGAAAGTAAGATACTTAGAACACCTTTGGCATGTGGAGATCTATAGTTTCTGAATAGTAGTGGTAGCCGTTTCATCATAATTGTCTGTCTGTTTATTTAAAGACATTGCCTTTCTTTACAGCCATTCCTCATTTGATGATGAACAACTTTCCCAATGTGAAATTAAAATGGGTCGTCCTCTTCTGCAGTGGATTAGGTGTCTGTCTCCCTGCTGGAGCTCTTCATCTTTTAGATGTGGGAGGAAACTGGATTTCTCAGTGGAAACCCATGTAGCCAGATAAGGAAGATTGGTGAAAAGGAACCATGCTGAGGAGGCATCCCAAAATGAGCCGTTATCAGCCATGTTTGGTCCTCTATCTTAGCATTCCAGTATTGCTAACTAAAGGGATTACCACACCACCTTTAAATACACTTGACATAAAATACTAAGGCTGCTCAGTTGTCCAGAGACAATTGTATTTTGTTAAACTTAATCAAAAATGTGCAAATAAAAGCAACACACAATAGTAACAGATTGGGAGTATGGGTGGCCATTGCTGCAAATCAGAGCTAAACAGTTTTCTTGGCTGCTAACATTAATTCTGGCAAGTGACCTGAATCCAGCAGCAAAATGACTTATGGATCAGCACATTTGGGTAATCCATACTTTGCTTAACAGATGGTAGCAGCATTCCAGGGCCCCCAAACAGAAATTCAGAATTAGAAGCGAAGTGAAGACCATCACTTCTTTTGCTTGTAGGTAGGGGTTTGCAGCCCCTCATATATATATATACTGATGACATGCTAAGTAAAAGTCCCATCTACCCTGACTGACTGACAGATTTCTCTCTCTCATCAAACCAAAATTTTTAATCGATTTTTCAGTCAATCTAATCAGCAAGCGTGCTACTGTCACATAGCACCATCAAGACATTTTGAATTACCTAGGGTGACAGGGAAGATGCTCCACCTCCCACAGCAATTATGTCCAGCAAAGCCAATAAAATTCTCTGGTTTTTTGTTGATCCTTAAACACAACACAAAGTGCATCAGCTAAACTCATCACACACAAAAAAGTGAGATCCCCATAAAATAACTGCGTTAAAGCAGGAATATGGAATCTGATCCTATATTCCCACAATGCATTGCTGCAGAAGCCCAGACAAAACTTTACTGAACAGATGCATCTATCACCCGTTTTTACTCTGGATATTTTGTAAGCATTCCCCTTTCTTCAGCAGATCTAAATTTCACTAACGAGGATGTTTGAGTGACTGCCATCTACTTCTGCTCATGAAGTGCACTATTTAGAAAAAAAAAACATTAGTTTGAGCAACTGCACAAGCAGAGCATCAGTTGGTGCTTAAGTCTGGCTTGCATTAACACTGCACAAGCAGAACATCAGTTGATGCTTAATCCTGGCCTATATTCTAGCAGATTTATCAGAACCAGATATCCTAACTAATCTACCTAAAATAACATCATTACCACATATCTTTAAAAAAATTCTGTTATTTTACTTCAAGGCCTTCACATGCAGTTTTGATTACTACTATATAAAAGGAACTCATTTTAAAACAAACCAACAACAAAGATGAGAGGAAAATTATAAAATACATAATAGCATTTTGTTGAATAAAATTCTAATTTACAGGTGTGCAAAACTGCATGACTGAAAGGTTAATTTATGAGTTTCATGGAGAGTATTTTGGAATGATCATGGCAGAAATGGAATATTAAATCCTTAGTAACATCATTTATTTTTTTGCTAAGTGACATAGGCAGTTCCGAAGAGCTGTTCAGTAATGGAGGCAGACATACTTAGTCCTGAACCTTGACCCTGAGGAGGAAACTGAAGCTGTTGGCCGAACTTGTGGCTGACATTACTGATGCTAAATCTTCAACTTCCTTCGAGATCTTTTTCAGAAACCTGTTCTGAATCTTCCGACTTTCTTCCTGTGAATGCAGAAGTCGAGATTTGATAAAACAAACAAACTCTGGACCACAAATGATAAACAGCTTCAAATAATTAAAGTTACTTATCTACCAACTTCTAGACTTACTGACTGTCAGAGTTACTTCCTCACCAATCTCCAGTATTGAGATTAACTTCTCCATACCATTCATTCATTATGAAGAAACATTTCCTTATTTGTAAAGAATAACGTATACACAGTGAAGACAATCAAAAAGATAGGTTAGTAGTACCTTTGTTGAAACATCAGCTCCACCCATTGGAAATCTGTTCTTAACTGTATGCCATGGCAGCCCTTTAAAATTAAAGATGAATGTCTGTGCATAAAAAGCTTCTTTTCTTTACTTTTTTCTGTTGTTGCTGATGTGATGGCAACTAAGCCACCTAGCAACCCAACATCTCTTCATTTGAGTAGAGATTTTAACCGGATGACAAGTGAGGACAAGATAATCAGAGAAACTACCCAAGCACAGTTCAAATCTACAGTACAAACCAGCCAGAAGACACCCGAGCTTCTCGTATGAAACCACGTATAGTGCACTGGGACAGGTTTGCCAAATAGAGGGAAATGCTGTGGAAAGAAATATCTCAACTAAATGATGCCATACCTTCTCTTTAAAAAAAAAAAACAGCACTTGTCTTTTCACTCAGTGAAGCTCCCTCATATTAATGGCTACCACTTAATTTTTGAATTTATAAAGCTGTTGCAGAAAAGTTCAGGGTTATACTGCCCAGTGTCTAAAATTAAACCTTTGGCAATGATCTTTACCTCTTCTGTGTTACCAGCAATCATGAGAGTGATCTTCAAATCTGTTTTACTCGCTAAAATCTCTCGGATCTTCTTCATCTTGATGTCTAGATCGTGATCGGAGATGTTTGACTTCAGTCGCAGAAGCTTCTCCTCTTTCTTTGCCACACCAACTAGTTTTCTGGCATGGCGCAATTTCATTTGCTCTTCAAAGAGCCTTGACCCTGTCATAAGCTGATAGGATGGGTGGGGTTTGGTGTCAGGCCCAATCAGGACCAACCTGAAATTGCTTGCCTTGGCAATGTCCTGCGCCTCACATTTCTTCATTATCCGAACCAGTTTGTTTGTTTCATCAAACAGCTGCACGTCAACATCTGATTCACTTATGGCCAGCGCTTCTTTCACGTCGCTGTCAGGTGCGTCACTGTGTTTTGACCGTGCACTGATAAAAAGTGTTGAGTGTTTTAGTGCAATCTTTTGTCCCATGCAAGCACCTGGTCCCTTGTGGACGCAGAAGGGAGAGCAGTGCTGCGGGTAAAACAGCCAACATTGATGAATGCGAAAGAAGTACCTGAAAAACCTAAAAAGGAGAGTCAGAAACTGAATGAAAGCAACACGTCAGTTAGTTCGCTGCTGCAAACACGAATCTCTTATCATACTTTTCCTTCTCTAATGCCAAACCAACTCGATCAAAGCAGCTGCAGGTCTTTATACGAGATTTTAATGGGGAAACAGTCACCAGGATGAGAACGGGACTGTCATTTTCAGATGAGAATAATTTAATAAGAAAAAAATAGTCTGTTTCAGCAAATGGTGGTGGCGTAGTTTCATAAAGGGGTCTGACTTCAGCCTATCTAAGGAAGAATTAGGGCTCTTCTGAAGAGAAGTGTACAGCAGCCCAGCCTTGACAGGGACAAACCTCCAGCTCTCCATCTTCACACCTTTGGAAAGTTAGCGGGATAAACTATTTAAGGAGTGAGTATCTGAGTTTCCGGGGAGGGGCAACATTTACTTCCAAGTAATGAGAAATACATATGGCCAAGAAAGAAAACAACCAGGCAAATCCTTATACAGTAATTTGAATGCAGTATGCAAAATACGGGCTTCGAGCCAGTTACCGAAAATAAAACGCCGAATTACCTCCCCTTCCTCCGGTCGGTCTAAAAGTGCCGGCAGGTTAAAGCAGCGGTTGTTTTGTCTTTTAACAATCATCGATCCGTATCTTTACGAAATTATCGGAAAATAAATAAATTAATTAATTAAAATTGCGTTCTCGAAGCCTTTTCTTTATTCTCGGACGCTCCGCGGCAGACATTTACTTACGTATTCCTAGCGGCGGCCATGGCTGAAATGCCCGGCTGTTCTCACGACCATAGCGCATGGAATGAATTATTCCGTCTGTCCGCGTTGCAGATAATTTCAGACTGAATAAATACCGGCAGGGCGACCGAACTTTATTATTGTGCATTTAAATCAGGGGTTGTTCTCCTCCTCCTCCTCCTCCTTTCTTCGAACGTGTTATCGATTTACCCAGAATGCCGCTGTGCACCCTGACTGTCATGGCTACCAATGCTGTGGAGGATGATGAGGCCTGGCTATACGGAGGTTTGGCCCGACTGAATGTTCATGGAAGAACGGTTTTTGGGGCTTATATCGCGGATTAGCCGAGCGATAAGGGTGGGGTGGCTATATTATGGCTGCTGTGCCTTAAGAGTAGACGACGGAGCGAAGGCTTTTTGAAATTCTAGGTCTTGTGTTTCTCCCAATGTACTTTCAGTTGTTCCCTCCCTCCATTCATCCCTCTCCCTCCCTCCCGCTCTCACTCCATTCATCCCTCCCTTCCTCCCTCTCTCACTCCATTCATCCCCCTCCCTCCCTCCCGCTCTCACTCCATTCATCCCTCCCTTCCTCGCTCTCTCACTCCATTCATCCCTCCCTCCCTCCCTCCCGCTCTCACTCCATTCATCCCTCTCCCTCCCTCCCGCTCTCACTCCATTCATCCCCTCCCTCCTCCCTCTCTCACTCCATTCATCCCTCCCTCCCTCCCTCTCTCACTCCATTCATTCCTCCCTTCCTCCCTCTCTCACTCCATTCATCCCTCCCTCCATTCATTCCTCCCTTCATCCCTTCCTCCCTCACTCCATTCATCCATCCCTCCCTCTCGCTCTCTCACTCCATCCCTCCCTCCCTCGCTCTCTCACTCCATCCCTCCCTCCATCCCTCCCTCTCGCTCTCTCACTCCATCCCTCCCTCCCTCCCTCTCGCTCTCTCCCTCCATTCACTCGTTGGAAGTGGAAAGAAAATTCTGATCTAGAGTTCAGTTTAATTCTGTCGATAGGCTCTGAGGCGCCTGGTCTCGCCGGGTTGGCCAGTGGCGTGATTCTGCCATCGTCCCGCAGGCAGATCCTGGCTCCTCCACCCGCGATGTCTCTGGTAGTTTAGCCCTCTCTCGTACGTCTCCCCCCCCCCACCACCGTCATTTAAACTGGAAATTACCAATGAGCAATGATTAATGCTAAACGTGTTATCGGATTAGCGTCTTTGTTTAGCAGAGCTTTAGAAGGGAAATATGAAGTAAAGATCTTGATTTAGCTGAGAGTTGACTGAAGCGCTTCTCTTTCTTTGTTCTGTAGAGCCCTGTTCTCTCTCTATATATATATTTGTCTGTCTAATATCCACTATTGTACCAGAGTGTTCGAAACCAGGGGTCCGGCAGCTAAAGAGAAGGGAAGATTAAGAAAAGAAAACCACATTAACAGAGCCAAAACGTTAACTTAATTCTTAAAATCTATTTGTATATCCAGATACTGGGTAAAGTCACCACTCAAACAAGATAACATGCTATTATTTTTTTTTAAATACAAAAAATTAATTAAGCAGTACTTCTAAATTTATTTCTTTTTGTGTACATGTCAGCGAAATTTTGCTTCATTCAAAATCGTGTGTGCCATATGTGTGTATGTACACAGGTGTTTATGGATACACTTACCTGTCAGACATACTAAAAACCCATTCTCATTCTTGGTTCTGAGCGGGATAGGCCTAGGTAAGCTAATCAGGGTATTGTTTACGTGCTCCTTTGTATGCAGGATACAAGGGTTACTGGGCACTTTAATTTTTGTGGTCTTAACTTACATCAGGTTCAAGAGATTGGTGAAGTGTTCATGGTCCCCAAATGTTCTATAGTGCGCTGAAGTACCCCTACACAAAATACTTGATAAAACTTTTATTTCAACCACATTAAAGTATTGCTTTGGAATATCCTGGCTCAGCAGGAGATTAGTGTTGTTATGTGATTGCTACTGTCTCTCCTTTCAGAATCAGACGGTAAAGAAAACTCTCTCCCACCACCACCACCACCCTTAGCACAGACAGTTGAGTAAGTCTTCATGAATCTGTTGTTTTTTTGGAGTTGCAGTGAATGAATTTTTACAAACTGCTGATTATTTGTAATTATGTTAAAAATGAAAACTAAAACTAATCTGGTAATTTTTTAAGTAAAATGTTTGGTCAATATTTGGTTTGATTTTTTTTTTTACAGATGTATGAAACATTTTTCTCTTACTCATTCTATTCTGTGCACATTAGTCAAAAACAATGCCTGTTATACATCAGGTTTTTGTCTGTGATAGTCATTATTTTAGACCTAGATCATAACCAGTTACTATTGGTCTGACAGGCAATTCTTAACATATGAACAAATCGAGAAAAAATTTGACAAATCAAAGAATCCATGGTAACGTAATGAATAGGAAGAAAGGTTTTAGAATTAATAACACCTTTTGTTGTTTTTTTCTTCAAATTACTACAAAAAATGTCTTATAAAATACTTAGTTTTTTTAATAAGCATTGTTACTTGACTTTATACATCATGTGAAGTCTCTTATCAGGATTTACCCATAAGCATCAAATTGTTTTTTTTTTATTGTTGTTGTTGTTTTGTTACCAGTACATGTTTTATTCTCATTGTAAATTCAAACTGTTATGCCACACCAAGAAAATCTTAATCTATCCTTCTCTCTTTTTTTTTTAGAGAAGAAAGTCAGGATGCGCATAAGAGTTTAGAGTTGGTGAGTTCTCTTAAAGAGGAGGTTCCGCTAGCTAAAGTGGAAGATGGTGAAGACAAAGAAGCTGGTGAGCTGGTAAGTTTTCGGACTTTGTTGACAGTACTGTAGCAATTTCCACGCAAGGACTGATTTGTTGCTGACATGAGGAGATATACCACTGAGGCAGGCAGAGTAAAGTCATCTTCATGCTCTACAGTATATCGCAGGCTTGTTTTATCTTCTAGATTGCTTTCCTTACACTACTGTTAAGAGCAAATCCTTTTCAAAACCACACAGAAACTTGCTATATGGCCACTTCCATACTGGTAAATTTAGGCAAGTTTATATATATATCTAACACACACACACAAAAGAAAATTATGAAATAGAAAAACAAACTTCTAACAAATGCAGCTAAATATCTGATAATTTGTATTCATTTTCAACAAAATTTCAATAAATTTTTATTTATTCTTAAATACCTTACAAACATTTTTTGTTGCTAGAGTTGGGAGAAGGTGACCTTACCTGCTTTTCTAGTAACTTGTTATAATTTTGTAGAACAATAATTCTTAAACATTAAGTTCACAGGTGACTTGCCATGCCAGTTGGGCAGAATAGATTTGGAAGAGTAAATACCTAGTATGGTTTAAAGAGAACTTTATGCAGCTTTACCATGTGTCTCTAACCCTTTAGCTAGGTCACTAGGTAATGATTTTTCAGATACTTTGTCATCCGTTATTTTAAATAATTCAGTCAATCAACTATGCTGCGTGCCAGTTCTAGTTTAGCTGAATAGTTATAAGTGCAGCATAGCTCAAGTAGAGTTAGTAGTTGTCAGGGTATTATTTAAGACAGGATATTTAGTCCAACCTGGTTAGGGGTTGTCTGTCAGCCATTTTTATCTTCCTTTCTTTTTTTTTTTTTATTTTGCTGCCTCATATAATATGGAAATAAATAATTTATTTGCATTTAGTCAATTATAGGACAACTTGATGAACACGAAACAAGTCTTCAGAAATTGTAATTTATTTCTCCTGAGTGCTCGTTGTACAATAAAGGAACTCACACCTTGTTTTCATTTTCATTTCCACATGGCTCTAGTAAATATCTTATGGTTATTTCCGCTCTGAGAATGAATGCACACCTTGCAGTACTGTTTTAACTAAAGAAATATTACTTTAATAAAAGAAATACACATATAAATGGTAACATATCAAAAAACGCTAAGCATTAGTTCTGGTATAATTACACTTAATCTTTACATTTCATTTGTGGGTTGTAAAGATTTTGGGCACCACTGGCAGAAACTTGTACATTAACTGTGATCTAACCCGCCTGTTGCCGCCTGTATGTCTGCCTTAAAGAATTTATCTCTTTCTCTGGTTAGAGTGGAGAGGAAGATGCTCAAGATAAGAAAGATGAAGAAGACTCAGATGATGAGGATGATGTCCAGGTTACCATTGGTGACATAAAAACAGGGCCTGCAGTGTATGAGTATGTCCTATTTCTTCCTCCCATTCTGACTTTAGACCTGTATGAATTAGAATAGTAAGTCTAGGAATTTCCCACTGTGCCTTTTGCAATCGCCTCACTTGTTTGTTTACAGAACGCCAAGAAACCTATTCAAGTCTGGTGCTGGTTATCAGAAACAGTCGTCTTCAGGTAAGCTTTTTTTTTAAAAAAAAAAAAAGCTTCTTCCGCTGTTTGAAAGGGTTAAACCGACAGTACAGTTTCTAAGGTTGAGTCACTGTCTCTTGGGAGGACAACTTATAAATGTTGGAGAAGGGAGACCACTAATACTTCAGCATTTCCTCAACCTCCTTCCCCCTCAGTAATGTGGGAAAAGTTCCCCTCTTATTGAAAAAAAAACCTCTTGCTTCTGATTTTATTAATCTGAGAAATCAGGAGAATGGAGATTGGGTAGCAGACTTTCCTCGTGTAATTTTCTGATTGCCGCAGCTGCTCAAAAAAAAAAAAAAATGGATGGAGAGCTTCCATTCTAAGATATTCTTTTAAAATTCATTGGATACTTGAACTAATGGTAAACTATTGCAAAAATAGAAAGCTGTTTTCTTAGACTGCAGAGAATTTATTTTTGAAAAGTGGAGTATTCATTGACAGGAAGCACTCGACCAACTATTTCAAAACTTGAGCAGCCAATTGTCCTCAAAGAAGATAAGGAGGTGACACTCTTATTTTATTAGAAAAGTGGTCAGTAAATAATTTTAAATTTGTTAAATTCTGTCTTGTTTGCTTTATGGTAACCACATAAAACTGTGTTGGTGTTCTGTATTCTTCTGTCTTCAGCTACAGTTGGTAGTGGCAAGCAGACCAAGGGGATCGACATAGATACTGTGGGGACCATAAATGGGATTCCAACTTATGATTATGACCTGGACAGTCTACAAGCCGAAGATAAACCGTGGCGCAAGCCAGGTAAGCAAGTCTGTTAGTAAGTCATCTCTCAACGCTCCAGTCACAGTCTTTAGTATTAGAAATCTTTTTCTTTTTAGTTTTCAGCTTCTTTCAAATGATAAGTAGAAAGTTTTCAGAAGATGACTTTATTCTCTAACGGTACTCATTTTGTACGATTAACGGTGCATTACTTGATGACAGGAAGGAGGAGGGGGGGGTGTTTGCAAACTTTGTATCTGTTTCTGTTTCTGCTGTCTCTTCTGGTGAACGTAAAAGATCTGATGATCATCACTGTTTGTGTGTCTCCTAGGTGCCGACATCACCGACTATTTCAACTACGGTTTCAATGAAGACACGTGGCAGCAGTACTGCGAGAGAAGCAGAGGCGGCTGAGGATGGAAAACCAGCTTGGAAACAAGATTGATGTTAGTGTGCGTGTACGGTTTAAGAGAGGCAATTCCCACAACACGTGAAAGTTTGTTTGTTTGTGGTAGTGATGGTTTTATCGTGATGAACTGGTCTAGTTAATTCAAACAAGCTAGGAGGAGGTCAAGCTGTTTCCGGGGACTAAGATGAGGTGCAAACATATGCTAGGTGTTCATGCATGGATATTGTTTCTTAGCACTGATCCCAATGGTTGGTACCTCGTTCTTATCAGTTCTTCCAGGACTTCTGGTCATTCAGCCCCTATCCTTATCAGCCAAGGTTATACCCCAACAACTCCATTGCAGCCACCAGTTGTGTGCACAGATCAGCACTAAATACTTTTCTGTGACTGCTGTATTGTTATGTTAAAAGAGACAAGATAATAAGTTACTAGTGTCTTCCCATAGCTTAGGCATGTAGCCGTTTAATCTGTCGGCATATTTGGAAATTTTTACTGACCGGGATAATGCCAGTGAGCAATTTAAAGTTGCCATATATTAACATCCCACCTTCAGTGTGAATAGTGTTTTTTTATATATATATATATGTAAAATATTTCAGATACAACAAATGTTGTATTTTATATTTGCCTGCAGGTTCATCACACAGGAACAACTCCCACTATTCGACCTGTTGAAGAAAAAGTACCATCTGGTGGTGGTAAGTGCAAGTCTTTGCTGAGCGTCTTGTATAAGGAAATTATGCACACTTTATATGTAACAACTCTCGTTATCTATCAGTGGCTTCTAGTAATTTTCAAGTTGAGGATGCATTATGTTGAGTTGACATTTTTATGTATCTTCTTCCAAATGAATTTACCTCAGATTTAGCAGCTATTTGTGTGTAAGATGTGTGTAAATACACCAGATTTCTTTTTTTTTTGAAGTCCAGTGCAGAGGGGTTAGCTCCATCGTTGAAACTGATGTTTGGCTCAACAACAAGATAGATATAACCATGTCTTGGATTTACAATTTCTTTTAATGTTGTGTAAGTTGTGGTGCAATGTTTTGGTTAAGAAAATGCTGTCCTGTTTCTGTTATATTTTAGATAAAGTTTGGGTGCAAATATTGACGCTGACTAATTTCTGTGCTTTATTCCTCAAATTTAAGCAGCAAGTTTTTCATATCTCCATTAGAAAAAGAAAATGCCAGGTACAGGCTTCAGATGGTTTATTGCCTCAACTATTCACTCTGTTGTTCATTAAACGTTCTGTCCAAACTGGGAGATAGAAGAAAGATGTTAGCAAGTGTGAAAAACCTATCTGATTATTTATTTGTGTATTTTAGCGGTAACTGAAAACAAACAGGTCAGGGTGCAGCTCCCTGATAAGCCCCCCTGCATTACTGATGGGCCGCACTCACTCGCCCAGCGCCCAGCTGGTGCTGTATGGGACACAAACCACCTTCGCTCGCTGTTTCTTAAAGGGAAAAAATAAAAATTAACAGATTTTGTGTCTACATGTTTGGCTTTGCTGGTTTTTTTTGTTTTTTTTTTTGGTCAGTATAAAACAATTACTACCAAGCAGATCATCTTGTCGCATGGCACGCTTTCTTTTACTTTTCTTTCCTCAGCAGCCATTGCTCCAGTTGGAGTAGGGAGGAAAGCTGCCCCACCACCCAACAGAAAGATGTCGGGCACAATCGATGTGATTGGCACCACGGCCAGAGACTCCAGGCGGCCCACCCACGCCAGTAACAGCGAGCCCATCCCTGTCACCGGTGGCTCTGCTGACTAGTGAGTAGAGCACTCCCACAGCGGCTAATCATCAGTGGGAGATCTTATTCCCAATTTTCTACTTTAATCCTACATAATTGAGTTTGCTGCACACACAATTATTATTGTTGCTTACCATCATCATCATCATTGTTCGCCTACATAAAGCTTCCATTTATAAGATTTTTATATGGTCTTGAAAGTACAGAGCTTTAACAGAACAGATGGGAGCGACACGCATCTGTGCCAGACAACACGAAACAAATGTTGTGAGTCTGACTTCTCTGCATCGTCCATTCTTACTAGACTTTCTCTTCGTAACCATTGCTACCTGGCAAGAGGCAGGCTTCAGTGAAGTGCGTTCGGCCTCATAAGGGAGTCCCCATCCATTCAGTGTCTGGCATTAAAGGTCATACACACACAGTTTTCAGATTAATTAAGACAAGGCTTTTTTTTTTAAAGACTGAGTGTGTATTTGTGAAAAGATGAGAGTTCAAAGTCCAGTTCTCTCAGTTTAACAGGAGTCAGCGCATTAGGGAAGTGCGCCACTGTTGTAGTGCCCATGGTGGGTTTTCATCAGATGTATCTTAAATCTTGACATTATTCAGCTGGTGTTTTTGGCAGATGCCAAGAGCATAGAAATGTTACTGCAGATCTTCTGAAGCTTTTTAATCCTATGATAAATAAGCATTGATACTACTGCAGCACAGTGCAAGGATGGATTGCTAGCAATTGAGCGTTGTCCTTAAGTGGTTAGCTCCTTCGTTGCAGTTATTTCTTGCATAGATTGCAGTGAACTCGCACAAGACACGGTTGTTTTGGCTGAAGGAGATTATTATGGCAAAAGAAGCACACATGATGATGAATCAGAAACCTACTTAAACGCAGCTTTAGTTCTGATGTGATGCCATTAAAGAAGCAAAAGAAAAAAATTAAAATAATTTGAGGTGGTGCAGTAATTTTGGCCACCAGTGTATGTTATAATTTACGGAAGCTGGTATCTGAACTCTGTGTTATCAATGGACTTTGTTTTTTTTTTTTTTGTTTGTTTGTTTACTTGATTAGGATGTTAAAATCGCTTAAATCAGGGTCCGGCTGAAGGTGTAGATGGTTTGTTAAGGCCGCCTGTGGCTCACTTCCATTTCTTTATTTCTGTTGTTTTCATTTAATATTATCGTCAGTGCTGTCATTTTAATTATTGCTATAGTGTTATCCTTGCTGCTGCTGATGTCGTCGTCATTAATTTTACAAGATCAGCAGACTTTGCAAGCTGCTCTCAGTAGACTCTCAGGCCACCAAGACGATAGCAGCACATGAACGACAATAAAAATAACAACATTTTTGCTGCTAATGAAACATCAAACTCACAGAGATGTTCCTTCTGTTCTGCCACACAGATGCTGTACTGTCAGCAGCACCAGGTAGTGTGTGTTCTATAATAGTGCAGCTAGGATTTTTTGTTGTTGTTGTTTTTTTTTTAAATGAGTATTTTAGCTTAAATATTCATTCTATTCTACCCCTTTTTTTTTTTTTTATTTAATGTGAAGTAGCCGAAAATCCTACAGTGGCTCTAACCATCCTCCTCCCGGTATCCCACCGCACCACGGACCTCCGCCTCACATGCCGCCCATGCCAGACTACGGAATGCCACCTCCGGGAATGCCTCCACCTGGCATGCCACTTCCAGGTAATTCTAGAATCGTGGGAGCTTATTTAGAAAACTGTCTAATACGATGGCATTTGGACGGAGAGATAGCGCTTGTAATAGCCAGATGCCAGTTATCCAGTGGAGAGAGACAGTACACTGCATACACCCCAGCTACTAATTAAAGACCAACGTGAACTATTGTTGTATATCAAATAATCCAAAAAGGGGGCTTCATGTTGAGTGGCCAGTTCTCAGCATATCTCTGATTTTCATCATATTTGCCACGCATGCCTGTGTGTATCTGTAAACACACCAGATAGCGAAACAGTGCTTGCCAATCTTCAGAATTTTCTTCATCGGAAAAAAAAGAGCGATAAGCTGTATAATTGATTCACAGGTGAATATGCATAACTGGGGTTCTCCCAGGTGTGATAACCAGCCATCTGGTGACTGACCAACCAGCACCAGTCACCGGGTGGCTTAGCCAGGTGCTCAAGCTACACGAGGTCTGGGAATTTCTTTGACAGACACACTTGTCCAGTTGTGTGAAAAACGTCAAGATGCCTTTACTGAGTTAGAGTGGCTGTCCAGTGTACTGTAGGATTTTTATACTGCATCCGTAGCTGTTTGTGAAACTGTTAATGGTTTGGCTGTGACAGGTGTTTGTGTGGAGTAGTGATGGCCAACTACACCAGGAAGGAAGATCAGTGGCGAGGGAGAAGCAGTCTGGACCCAGTGCTCTTATTGATGCAGACTCTTGAGAAACAGCTCTGATTGATGGGCTGCATTTGTTTTTGTTTTTGAAAAACAAATTTTTGCCTTTTTGGGCATAAAATTCCTTTGGAGTGTGAACACATGACGTTGTATCCATTCGCTTTTGTTAACAGGGATGCCCCTACCCCCTGGAGTTCCCATGATGCCTCCTGGTTTCCCTGTTCATCCGCCACCAGCTGACAGCTACGATGGTGAGTAGTACCTTTTTTGATTGTTTGTCAGCTCGCTAGGGTTATTTTCTAAAGACAACTCCCAAAAGTATTGTCTCAGCAGCATTTTGATTGACTCGGATGACAACATCGATGGATGAGACTGTTAACAGTCTGGTCCTGCTGTGAGAGTATAACCAAAGTCTGTCACATCGATATGTAGCCGGGTGCCGAAAGTCAGCGCCATCATACATATTGCTAGCAGCAAGATGCTATGTTGAAGACAGCGATGATCTGGGAACTAAGAAGCTCTGTTCAATAAACTTCCCTTGTCACAATTTTACATTGTTGTTAAAGGACTTAATATATTCTATTCGTCTCTTACCTACTGTCTTTGGAATGAAGAATTGCAAATTTAAGCATGCCAGGCACTCTTCACGATGATGATTACAGCTAGCTAATTTAGTTGCCAGAAGCCAGGAAGCTCATAGTTTATACAAGATACAAGACTCCTATGGGAGCAAAAAGTCTGTCAGTTTGATTTCAAACTGTTATCTATTTTATTCTTGTGTTTAATAATCCTCTTGCTATGAATGACAGTATTTTTTAAACATTTTTTTCATCTCTCCTTTGGTCACTGGTAAAGTTTAAGATATAAAAAAAAACCTGAGTGTATTCTTTACAGCTTATAGGATATTTTGGTGGTTATTGCTGTGCTTGTTAACGTGTGTAAATTCAGCTGTGTTCTGATGTCACCAAGGCAGTAGTTAGCATCTTGGCAACCATAGATGGAGCCCCCATCTACTTCACCCGCTCAATCTTCTCTTTTCAGAGGGAAGAAGACATTAGAGCACCCAGAAAGTCCCAATAGAAGTGATGTGAAGTCACCTCACCCTATTAGCATGATACCAAACCTTTAGGCGAGTCAGCTAGCTGATATACCGTCTTACTAATGAGGACAAGCATAGCAGACATTTTGTTTGACTTCTTCTTCAGACTCCAGGAGCAGAATTGCTTCTCAACAAAGTTTTACCTTGTTGTCAGTGTGGTCACATTCATGACACAGGAGGTTTACGCCACTAAAATGATACAGGTCAGATCTGGAATGGAAGCTGGGCCAGAGGAAAGAGATGTTTGTTCTAGGTGTGATTTTGCCAAGTGATAAATTAATCTCAGTTTTGCCCATTAAGCAGCCTGTGGGCCACCAACACCACCCTCCCCACATATTTTATTACAGTTGGGCTTGCTCAACACTCTGGATAAAGGGGTAGAAGAGGAAGGAAAAGGGGCCTGCATTGCTCTCTTTTTTTTTAACAGTTCCACCATAGTAGATCATCTTGTAAAAGTCACAAAATGAATGCCATTTTATCCTTTGTTAATGCATTTCCTTTTTTTTTATCATCATGTAACAGCGTACTATCCTTCACAAGGTGGCGGACCGTCTGATAGGTAAGCAACAGACATTTGTTTTTGGCTTGCGGTTTTTAATCTTTTCTTTTTTTTTTTCAAGGGCGATGGTTTTCTTAAATAGTTCTATACAGATAACTCCTGTTATTTTTAGGGTGAAACCATTACAATTTAGCAATCTACTTGCTGACAGCAGTTGCAGAATCTAATTGATGTGAATTTAAGAAGCTAAGAAAAAAATACATTTTGTTATGGTTAATTGGTACAATTTAAAAGGATGGAGGATTCTCCAGGAATTTTAGAATTCTACCAGTTTCCATGTTGTTTGTAAATATTATCTGGTTGGGGGTTTGCCGACTGAGAATTTCATGTCCGTGTAATTTAATCTCCTGGGGGGGAGGCATTATGAACAAAAACTATGTTCACCTTTATCCAAAGAATCATTCTGATCTCAATAGAGCAGTAATCACAGACTGTGACCAAGACGGGGACTCCGAGTTTATGAAGGAATGGAGAAATGTTTGCAAATTCAAAAAAAGGGGGGAGATTAAAGGAGAAGGTAGTTCGGTTTTAAGAGGTTACTATTCTGGGATGTCAGAATTATTTATTGTAAGGTAATTATATAGAAGCAGATCATTCTGGAATAAAGGAACATTTGTAGATTTTTAAAAAATTAATTAATCCATGTATCTGCAAACAGTTTTTGAGTTGTATTTTTAAAACTGTGTAGCAGTGTGGAATTACTTGGAATTTTTGCAAATCTGGATGGACACAAGAATATTCATGGTAATGTGGAGATCCTCTGATGGCACAGTCATAAAACATGTCAAACCTTAGCTTCCAGCGAGACCATTTTCGATACATTCTTTGAATTAGAGATGGCTTCTTCAAATTAATATTAGCCTGCTTCAAAATGGTTCTCAAGTAAACTTTGATGATGGCAATAAGAAAAGAACAAGGGCACTTTACTACCGACTAATAAGGTAAGAGGTGATGAGAAAATGGTCAGACCAACCCTCCACTTTCCAAAAATATTTAGGCTTCATAATCACTATCTACTTCCTATGCTCAATCCTTGATGCATTAACAGATACATTGGCTCAGCTTTGCAAATTTAACCTATTTCAATGAGATAAGAACAAGCATTATTATGATGGTGGAATGTGTATGTACTTCTTGATGTGGATAACGTGACTTTCTGACTGCTGGAACATTATAAATTGCTTAAATCCTTCAGTTTTGCTTGTTGTTTGCATTGGTTTTCCTTCTAATTCGCTTGTACATTTAATTAACTCCGTTTGTGTGAGTACAGCTTAGAGTAGCAGTGTTTTGTTTAAATTATACTATACAAATTCTCAGCCAGTTAAACAGAACAACAGCAGCCTTTTGAAGGAAAATGTATCCAAAACATTAATAAATAAATGAAGTTTGAGAACATCTTTTTGATTAGGTTTTCCTATCCACACAGGGTTGTAATGGTCCCAGATGAAGTTGACATTCAGGGGGCTTTTCCTTGTAGTGACATGTAGTTTGTTTGTTTACTTATCTTTTGTTGACTCTCTGCTGTTTATATTTAATAATAATAGTAATAAAATAACATACTGGTGACATTTTCCATTTTTTTTTTAAAAATTCCCATTTAAAAAGGGCTGGAAAATAAAACGGTTAGGATCCTCCATCCTTAGATATTACCTAAGTATCTGCTGTGGGTGGGTGGTTCTGTCTGTCCGTCTGTCCTTTAACTGATCAGCTCTTTTGTTGATTTACCTGCATGCAACTGAAAATTGGCGGTAAGTAGTTTAATTGTCTAGAAAGCTATTGTGTATATGTGTGTATGTATACACGTACAGCACTGGAAATAACTATGAAAACCGAGGAAAAGCAGAGTATAGAATGCAAAAACACACAGAATTGCATCTCACCTGTAAAATGGACTGCTTTACGGTACACTTGTGTTGATGGAGTAGTCATGCAAGCAGTCTGGAAGTGTCAGTGTCCCACTTGTGGAAGATCTATAGAAGAATAGGCAGTGACATCATTGTAGTATAGTGAATGTGTGGTGAATACCAAGGCTCCTTTGAAGGAAATATCACATGAGAAGCATATAGAAATCCAGATCTTAGCTAGTGAAGGCAGATTGAAGCCTGACTACTTGTTCCCAAAGGCGATGTAAGAAAGATTTGAGATGAATACACGATACTGGTGCTGTTGACAACAGACATGGCCAGGGAAGAAAGCCAAAAGTGATACCTCTGGATGTGTTCTCTTTGTGAGTCAGGAATGGTAAAATACGCGTTAGTGTAGTGATCTCAGGATGTGCTGCTGCCCGAGAGCCCATGGTAAGAAGAGACAGGCAGTCAAATGGCAAGGCTAACATGGATAGCAGAAATGAAAGTCAGATGACCAAACCTGAAAGAAGGGGATTCTTACAGATGAGTTCGTGTTTGAACTGTTTGGCAATAATCAATGGCGGTTTATTTGAAGAGAGAGCAGGAAGCAGTAGAACAGTCAGGGTACAACACCTACAGTTAAACAGTGGGGTGGATCAATACATTTGTGAACAGAGGTTTGCATAAAATCAAAGATGTGCTGACTGTCAACTGATACAGACAGGTTCTTATTCATCATGCCACTCCCTCAGGAAGTTTACTCATTGGGCAAGGTTTCATCTTCTAGCATGACATGACAATGACCCAAAGCATGCAGCCATTGTGGCGTAAAACTAATTTGGATGTAAAGACGCTGATGGAACACTTACAAAGATGCCTTGGATTGCACAAAGTCGTGATATCAACATCAGTGAGGCTATATGGCTTCTGAGAAAGACAGTTGGCGACTAAGCACCTTGAACGAATTATGTATAACCTGTAAGGAAGCATGAAAACCAAAGTATCAGGCTCTATGTAAAGGAAAGGACTTTACCAACTACTATGTATTATATACATCTCTCAGTTTCAATTACTCATTATCTGTGCACTCCTGCGCTTGCATGATTATTTCCATTATTGTATACTTTTTTTAAAAATTGAGCTTCACAAGTAAGTGTACCTGCTGAATTCCATGTTAGATCCTCCTGTATATTTTTGTAACTTAGGATGTTCTAGTGCAGCTCACCTGCTTGGTCATGTTCCTTCAGGTGGGAAGAGGTTTGAGACAAACTTTAAGGAAATTGTGTTGACACCGTGAACTCTAATGGCCTAGTAAGCAACATTCCCCACTGGTCCATTTTTTCGACATTACATTGATTGATTGATTGACTTGCTATTAGAGAAAGCAGGCTTCATGCTTCCACAAAAGAGGAGGCTTGAATGCTTTAACAAAGCAGAAAGAGGTGAACTAAGGTGCGGAAGCTTTGATTCAGCATCCCTGTGCAAGAGCACACTCCACCTCTCCATGTGGTTTTAAGAGACAGTAATCTTATTTATCTTACTCTTTCTACACCTCAACTAAGATTATTATTATTTTTTTCATTTTCTCATTTACTGTCCTGTGAATAGTATGTTGATCCTGTGTGAAGAAATTATTTAATGTATAAATTTTTAAAAAATTGTCTTCTTGCGTTACCTAAAATGTTGTATTCAGAGTTTAGCTCTTAAAAGTCTTTAAAGTGGTAATCCTTCAGATGATCTGTGTTAACATGCTTGTGATACTGGAATATTATTTATTAAAACTGTTACTGTCACAGTCTCCACCTCTTAGTTTATCTCTGCTTCATTAGAAAAAAAAAAACAAGAACAGTAAACAAACAAACTTGATCCCAGAGGGTTAATTACTGCAAAATTTGTCACTTTGGGTCATGGAAATTCCTTCCCATTTATCCCCTGCAACGTTTCTGAGCTTACTGTTAAAAATTTTCCTGGGGAATTTGGCCCCTTAATTCAGAGTTAGGAGAAACAACAAATAATAACCGTTACTAAGGTTCATTATATACCAAAACACTATTAAGTTTTTGTAAGAACTATCTGTTTTGTTGTTCTTTTTTCGTAATTCTCTGGTAAAAATCCTGCCAAACATTGGCACAACAGCAGCATTCTGTTGATGCAGAAGCAAAAGCTCGTAGCCGGCTCTCCTCAGCTGATGGATGGAGCCATTGTCCAGTGTAGTGGCTTTTTGAACAAATTACCTGTTTGCCCCTTAAAAGGGAAAAGAAAACTGGTGATGCAAGGTGTGGTGTTTCTGGTCTGAGATGGGTGCAGACTTTCTTGTTTGTTTTTTTTTTTTCTTTCTGTCTCTGTTGCAATTACCAGCTGCTCATCCAACCATCTTTCAGATTGAAATCTGACGTAGGAAACAACGATCATGTCAAACAAAGATACGGGAACAGGAAGAGGTAATATATCCATTACAGAGAAATAGATGCTGGCGTGTGCTGACTATTGACTTGCACTCTCTTTTTGCTGCATTCATGGGCTTTGTTTGCATGTGGAATGCATAACAGCTGCATTTGTCTAGATCAATTCAGAGCTGCCCTTCTAGTTTATTATTTTTAATTTTATTTTTACACCAATTATTGATGAATTACTTTTTTTTTGTTTTTGTGTTCTTTTCTCCTAATTTTCTCTAGTACTAAAAACACTAGAGAATTAATTATTGGCAGTATTATAGGCAGGCCTGTCAGTTCAGACTCATCATCACTTGATTTAACCCTCTAACCTCAATTTGATTTCTCCTTTTTATTTTGATTTTTGAAAGGTTAAAAAGTTACAGAGCATTGTCCAGCATAATGATCATAAACCAAACTATTATGCTTTTCCTTTTTACTTTTTTTTAACTTGACAATCAAATAATTAAATGCCGCTGAATTCTTGTGTAACTATAATAAACATCTGTTGTTTGGAGCCTGGCTGTTTACTCTGTTACTGATCTAAAGAAATTCCATCTGGATCAGATACATGTTGTGGCAAACTCAATTTTACAGTGAGGGTTGTGATCTTCATCGATTTTGTTTTTTAAAAAGTGGGGTGGAAAAACAGATGTATTACCCATATTTCTTGCAGTAACTTCCTCTTCTCATGGAGAATTAGCTTTGTTAGTGCCTTGAACATTTTTCAAAAGCATAATGGAAGAGAATGATGAAACAGCTCATTGAGAAGATAAGTAGATTGGTGAAGGTGTGCTTCTCACCCCATAACATATGTCGGTTGTGTGGCATTTCTCTGGGGCTTCGTTATCATGGCACCATTTGTATGGACTGGAGAGTCTTTACAGTGACTGACCATTCTCCTGTTCCTTGCCTTTTATGGTGTTTGGCAATATCTGCTTTTTCGGTTCTGAACAAGTTTACAATCAACGTTCTTCACCACCTCATTTGTCAGGTCTTGCATTGCATTTGGAAGTAGGGTTGTCAGGTGATCTTTTAGGAGCTTTGCGCCCCTCAGTTGCCTGGAATGGCATTGATCTGATCTGCATGTTCAACTACATTCTTTAATTAAGGGTATAAAAGAGCTCTTTAGCGCGATTGGTTTTCACTTTGAACAGTTCTGTTGCCGGGATTCAACTGTTGGCCACATGACTGATGTCTGATTTGTTTGCACCGTTTAGTTCTGTGTTTTCCCTGCTGGGTGTCTGTAATGAGCAGTGTTTTAGTTGCAATCTGGCATCCATTTTTTCCTGTGCCATGGTGCACCCTGGTGGTTTTCCACTTTTTTAATGTCTTCAGTGTTCATCTTTGTTTGGGGATCATTTTCACCATCAGCATTTCCGATGCCATGGTTCATGAAAATATAGATAAATAGTTGCAGTTTGCATGTTAATCTGCAGCCACGGGAGTAGACGGGGCTGCCTTTATGTTATGGGGTAAACCTGATACATGTCTGCAGCTCTGGTCAGGCCCACACCTGGAAGGGCTTACAGGTAGTAGTAGAGTGGCCAGCCATAAAAGAATACTGAGAAGAACTGGACTAATTTTTCAGTGTATTCATCTGGACGAGTTTAGTTTATCGGTATATAGTATATTACATGGGGGAATGAAGGCTGAACTGACCCAACAGTCTTCAGAATTCTCTCCATGAAATGTATGTATGTATGTATCTCACTCCAGAATATTTCCCTTGGCTCTATCAAACATTTGTTTTCAGTTTGTGTATGAATAACTTCCTTCGTTGTAACTGTTTGCACAGTAATCACAGCCAGCGCTAATAGATTACAATGCGATCTTTTAAAGTCAACATTAGAGAAAACCGTTTGTGGCGTTTTACCTGTAGAAAATTGTGATTTGACTTGGGCAATCTTTTCCTTAAAATGCACACCTGCCTATTGCA